>KZ505892.1:138840-174038 GCA_002844005.1 Limosa lapponica baueri
GATAATGTATATTTATATATATTAATTTTCCTGTAAATTTTACTTTTATAACTTTTTGTTCACTAAGGAATTGATGATAACAAGTTTAATAAGTTTTGTGTATCCTGTTGGTATTGAGCTTCATGGTCTCAAGTATGTGTGTCTGAAAAACAAGAATTCTTTGGTTTAGCTCTAATCACTTTTGTTAAACATCCATTTATCCATGTACTACATGGGTAGATGAAGTGCACATTCTTGCCTATCTATATTTATTATTTTATTGTGTCATATTCTTTCCTATTTTTGTTCTCTCAAAATACAGTATTTCCGGTCTTTTCAATCTCTTTTCATTTAGAAATGTATCCAGTTGCCAAAACATTTTAATTGCTCATCTCTGAACTTCTACTGTTTTCTAGAAATGAGCTAAATACACCACATGAGGGCGAACCATCGATTTATATTATTTTGAATATTATTATGGCTTTCTTTGACATCACTGTTCTCCAATACTGTGTAACTCTCTGACTGAGTAGAAACCTTGGTTTCTGATTAACATAGCAAAAGGATGTAGGAGACAAAAATCAACATTTTTCCTTACTGTACCTAACTACAGTGAGTCATAGAACAATGATATATTGTCATAGTGTTTAATGAATTCCACCAAGAATAGCTTTTGAGAAAAAATTCTTTTAAACAATAATTCTTATTAATACCCATGACTTAATGCTATTATTTTTCATGGCTGTAATGTCCAGAGGCTGCTGCTGAGTCTGTATTATGCTAGACTGGGTCTAGCTAATATGGTAAGACTCAGTTTCTGATTTAAATGAAGAGATAAAAAGGCAAAAATGTGGTACAGGAAATAAAAAAGCCAAGTTAGCTGCTCAGCCTCATGAGTCAATAAAAGAACTAGAAGTACACAGAACTGACGTCTTCTGAACTTTGATCTATTCTGTTATTTGTGAACGCCATTGGCAATAGCCTCAGACTAGCAAAACGCCATGTTTATCTTTACTAACAGAAATAAATTATTTATTTCTCAATGTTTTACTTTACAATAACTGGTAAAGATTATTCCAGCTCTTGTTATCTCACTTGTCTATTTGCTGACAGCAATGTGTTCAGCATTTCACTGCATAAAGAGGAAGGCAAAATCGCTGATTCATATGTATGAGAGGCAGATAATGATTTACCCAAATGCAGATGGACATTATTGAGAGTGGTAATTATCTGCAATCCTGCAGCATTGTCATGGGCATAGTTCGACTCTTATGAAGAAAAATATAGCTAAATAGAACACACTTATGGAAGCTCTAGGAAATCTAGATAATGGTTCCTGTATGGATGTATATAGTTTGCTTTCAGTTACCCACAGCATTCTGCAGAGTCATAAGTTACAGTTTCAATCAGTTTTTCATTTCCGATTTTGTCCACTTCTTCCAAAAGTCTTTACAAGATGAGCATTTCAACCAGAGAGAGATCTTTCTTTTCCCTTCTGCCATACAAAATGTCTTAGGAGATTTCAAAGAGAGGTATAAAAAGGCTATAAAAAGATGATTTAAGAGTGTCTGAGAAATTCCTTTTGAAGAATTTTGAAGAAAGTAGAAGTTTGCTGGGAATAATATTTTCTAAATCTGCTTAGTGTATAGGTTTCATATGTAAATATGTTACAGTCCTGAGGATTTGCGGCTTTTGAATGTTTTTTTGAGTGTGGTGGTGATGTTTTTGTAATAATGGTGAATTTTCATGCTTTTTTTCTTGACAAATGTTCTGAGCATTCAGATGTTTAGTATCATGGGGATAGGGACAGAGTCCTTAGGAAATGGAGAAGCAGAGTTAAAAGCATTTGAAGCAGTGGTATAAACAGCTTTTCAACATTTTGTTATACTTCAAAGTTCACCATAAAACTAAAACTGGCAACACTGTTTATAACCTGCGACCTCTTGTTCTTCCTACTTGTTTATTTTTATTTGGAAAATCTAACTTCTCACCAAACTACCCTAAATTTTCACTTTTTCTGTACCAGGATTTTTAGAACTGTGTATGACTCTCATTCACTGGAACTACAGAAATGGAGCCTTTCATTAGAGAAATTAATTAGTGTCGGCTTACTTTTCTACAGATGCGCAGTTTCTTTTATTGACATGGCAGAGTAGGGGGTGGAGGAGAAAGGATAATAAAATATGGCATGTGTCAGGTTTATGTGGTTCAGGTTAAAAACTATTTGATTAAAATCCCAAGCAAGCCATACATGGTCTGTAGTTTCAAAGTACTGAAAAGTACCTGAGCTCTTTTCCAATATAACCGATGTCCAATTTTTGTCAAGTCAGAAAGATGAAAGAATAGAGGTGTATGGATAAAGAATTGCCGTATTGTCAAATACTTTGATGGAAAGGTGAGAAATATCACCAGAACTATCCTGGAAGAAATTAAACAGAAGCAAGGGTACAGAAGATATTTTTATCCTTGAAATCAAAATATCTGTGGCATTTAGATGGAGATAAATTTCAAGTCTGAATTGGAAGCCCTACAGCAACACTGAGCGGATTGTGTAGATGTCCAGCCCCAATTTAAATTTTGTTGCTTTATAATAACTTTTGAGAACTACACTGTAGCCTGTAAAAAATATCCACATGTTCTCTGCTGGAACAGCTCCAGACTGTAACAGAACCACTAGATTGCACCCTGGTGCTTTATGTATTGTTTAATTGTTTTCCTTTGGTGGATATTTTTATTAAAAGCCCATTATCCAGAATCAGACAGAAGTGTTGTTTCAAGAACAGCAGAAACAGAGGCCTTTCAGCTACACAGTTCTTATTCATGCTTTCTTTAGCCAGCTTAGCTAATGAGACCTCCACTATTCTTCTTTTAATACTTAAAGAAGAAAAAGAAATGGGAGGTTTTTTGTTTCTTTCATGCATAATCAGGTAGAGGTATTGCATAGAGGTATTGTGAGGTTCTGCATGTGCTCACGCACCTGTGTCTCAGGGTAAGTTTGTGTGGGTCCCTCCAGGGCATGCCTAGATGTTCTCATGCTTTTGCACCAATAACTCTTTGGAGATATTTTTTAATCCTAGTAATTTTGTGTACCCTTGCTACACTTTCCCCAAAAAGTAATTGAATGAAAGGAACAAGCCTTTTTCATAGAAAATACATTCTAGCAAATAAAGCTCCAGTAATTTTGAAGAAAAATAGAAAAATCTGGCAAGAGTCAGATTTTGAAATCCTGAATTATGCTGAATAGCACTGTGCTCAGTGCTGCAAGATCTTATGAGGTTTCTTGTTACTGGATGTTGTTGGAGCCCCAGCTCTGAGTATTTTATTACTTTTTTAAAGTCAGCTTTTAGTCTTGTGGAGAGACGTTTGAAACTATGAAAACATAAATGTCTCAAAAATAGATATCTAATGAAAAAGTTCAGGGAGGTCTATGACTCATGATTATGTGGTATTAGCAGTGCCGCTTGGGCCACCAGTAATCCCATTAAATCAGTGCAGCTTCTTGAAGAATAAGTTTTTACCCAGTGTGAGGGAATCCATCAGACTTCAAACTCCTAGAAGTTAATTGTTTCTTACAGGCAGTGTAAGAGAAATGCTCAGCTGTAGAGTGACTTACCATGTTTGGCATATTTGTATATTTTTTCATGCAAAGTGGGGTCTTTGTCCTGTGATCTCATATACTAGGGTCAGGATTTAGAAGTAAATCTATCATTTGTGTCATTAGCTAATGCAGCTTTCAGTTCTGCACACCACACATGGTTAAGATGTAGTGTTGTTACTCGTACGAAAGAGTAGCTTCTTGTGAAAGTCATAGTTAAAAGAGTTTGTGAAAGCAAGTAAATGTGGCAGGATCTGATGTTAGATGCTGTGACTACATTTAACCTAATTAAGCAATCAAATCTTTAATACTATATGCAAGTACTTTCATGAGTTGTTATGCCTTGAAACAATATAAGCTTTCAGAGTATTTCATTAGTTGATTCATGTTTACCTACCACAAGCATTCTAGTCATGTTTATATCAGGTGTTAAAATATTCTTGAAAAATGAAACCAAACAAATTACAGCGTAGTATATAGGAGGTTGAAAATAGCTATGGCTGGGATGCCTTTCTCCTGTGTCACACATAGGAGTGTACATGCGTATCAGTTAATATAAGGTGATGGGCTGAAGGGAAGATGCAGCTTATTTGATTCTTTTCTCCCTGTCAGTAAATTGACTGATCCCTGCTGCTTTCTCCCTCCTGTGCAGGGTGTGCATTACCCAGTAGAGATGACTAAAGACAGCAGTTCCAGTAAGTAGCAACTGTCCGTGGTTTTGACATGTGATTTTCTTCTACACTGGAATAAAACCAAAACTATTTGAAAGTTTCCAAGAAAACAACTAAGTGTGTGTTTCAAACCCTTTCATGACAATGTTCATCTCTAGCCTCATGGCGTGGATATCATTCTAGGAAGCAGTTAAACCTTAAGTGAAAAATCCCATCCACGAATGATCGAAAACAATGTCCCCCATTCTTACAAATCAGGGCCTTGAACCTGACCTCATCACATCTGATGTTAATGCCTTCGTTGTCAGACTATTTGGAATGGTTTTTTTCCCTCACTCTTAAAAGAAATTTTCCCTCTGAAAAATATCAAAGTGAAGGACATCTACAAAAAGATTATGTTTTGGTAAAACAGCTTAAAGACCCTGTGATTTCCAACTGATCAAGAAGGCAGTGATTTCCTTTTCACTCTGTACCATCAGATGGGCCACTGTGAAGATGTATTAGCTGCCCCTGAAAGGGAAAACATGTACTTCTTGCGTTAATTTTGACTTCCTTTTTGTCGAGTTCAGTCATTGGCCCCTGTGTAAAAAAATCACAGAACAAACCCAGAAAATGTTATGTTGTTTTTGTGGTCTTGCAAAGCAAATTTAAGAACTTCAAAGTATTGGAAATACTTTTCCAACAGTACCAAACAGTAGAAATAATTTTCCAATACTGAAAATACTTCCCCCTCCCCTTTTCCTTTCACATATCTCTCTTAGAGTCATAATGTGTCCCTCACCAAATTCTTCACAGCAGCCCTAACTTCCCTTTTCCTCCCACAGCTCTATCCTGTGCTTCTGATCACAAAGTTGCTCCTCATCTACTCTTCTTCTCAAACTTTTTTGGTTGTCACTAGGGTGTCATTCTTTTTCATCTTCTGACCTGCATGGGACACAAGGGATACCCTTCCCTTATTCATCTATTTAACCTCTCATTCCTCTCACAAGAGGCTTTTATATGATTGTGATACTATCATGTATCATTGAAATGAAAAAGTACTGTTGAACTTGCTCTCTATCATCATCTCTCCTTTCTCTGTCTCTATCCCCAAGACCATTGAGTGTACAGATTGCTGTGTGTGTCCTCTGATTCAGTTCTAGACCCTCTCCAAAGCATCATCTTAGCCTTCCTTTCCTCTGAAACCATTCGTAGCAAAAACCCTGCCTAGCCCAAAGCTCAGAGTCTATATTTCACCCTCATTTTCCTTAGCTTGTGTGTCATCCACTTTTATTGACCCTCATGATCTTTATCTTGAAAATTCATCCTTCCCTGGCTTCTGTGCTTGTAGTCACTGGCCTGCACCCAACATTTTAAGTAGCTCCTTTAACTTGTCTTTTGGAAGAATCAACATTTTCCTTCTTAAGTTTTCTTCAGTGATTCCATGGCATTCTGCTTTTGTTCTTGGTCCCTTCTCCTACTTCTTTGTGTCTGTCTAGAGGACAGTTCATCCACAATGCAAATTCAGTTATTGTTTGTCAGCCAATTACTTCTCTGTTCTGTTGCCTCTGTGCATCATGAAAATTTATAGTAACTGTATGATACACTAATTGAGGAAATCTGCCTTTAGTTCAAGCTCAATCTTACCAAACTTTTCCCCCCAAGCCATTCGTACTGCCACTCTCTATAGGCAAAATCATCTTTCTGTCTGTCACTCAGACAAGTTCTTGTGTTGCCTTTGACCTTCTCTGTTGGAAGTCAAAACCCAGTAATGTCTAAATTTTGTGAATTCTTTCTGTAGCATGTCTGTGAAATATAGAATATACTACCATTCCAATCAGCTAAAGTGATTTCCAAAATTCTGCCTTTTTTTTTAATATTGCACTGTCATTCTCAGAATGCTTCTAAGAATTTCATTTTCCAGAGCATGATACAAGGTACAGATTTTCTGCTTTTTCTGGTGATAATGTTCATACTTGCAGGATATTCTCATAGACAGTTACAAAACTACTTCATCAGCCTCCTTGAAATCTTTTATTACATTTATATTTCACTATATTGCCTCCCACAAAACTGGACAGTAGTTAAATTCCTATACTGCTAAGATTGCTTCTGAGATTGCTCCTAATGGCTTCTGCCAGTCATTCCCTAAGTCGCCATAGAGTATGTAGACAGGAACCATCCTTTTATTCCTTCTTTGCAGTGTCTTATGCAATGGGGTTTTGTTTCGTGACAGTACATCCAATACATTGTACTAATAAAAATTTGTTTGTTATTATTAAGGATAATAGTAAGATGTAAGGAATGAAAAGCTTAATTTGGGAGATGTTGTAAGTTGTTCCTCTCCCCGTCATGTTGCATGAGAGGTACGCGCCCCCGATACTGGGGACAGTGGCTGCGTGTGAGACATGGGGTCACACAAGCTGGTGCACTGGCTGGGACCAAGGCTAGAACCAGGCTAGAATCAAATCCTCTGATCTGATGCAAAAGGGGGTGTCTTCCTAGGGCTTGAAAGAGGTAGATGAGTCCTCAAGCCCAGATGAAAGACATGGAATTCCTTGTCTTTAATACAAACTTGAATGACCAGAATTTATCTGGGGCATGGTGATACAGATCTGTATTCTGGAACTGTCCTTTGTCAACTGAGACATATGGGTATGCTACTGGTAGGATTGACTCCTTCCCCAAACAGGCTTTGGAAGTGTGATCCACCCGTATCAGGAGCACAGATATTGCTCGGTATCACTTCCGCAGTGTCTATGATCTCATTAAGCCCATGAACATACGTATCTTGTTGACATCTGAGGAAACATGATGATTATCAACAAAATGTAGGGCCTGTTGTACGCTGTATCACTTCAAACACAATAAGGTTATTAAGGCTTAATTACATAAGAAACAGTATACATGTTTTGCAAGCTTGTAGAATGTCACTTGCAGAAGTTAAGCAAGATATAAGAGTTTCCTAAGTTTCTATTATAGTTTTATTTCCAGCAGTATTCTTTGACAAACTAAATAAATTACTGCATGTATTGGACCTCTGAGGCTTGGGGCAAAGAATGGAAAAATTATTTACAAAAGCTTGAAAATATTTAATCACTAGAGGCAGGGGGCAACTGTGTTTTAATTAGCAGTTCCTCAGGCCATTGGCTGGCTGGAGGCTTTCTCAAACAACCACACAAACGCACTGAATAGCTGTTTGCCAGCCTTAGGGTCAGGCCTGAGATGAAACAGATAAGATAATTGGCTCTAATGAAATCCAGAAGGCCTTGGCTTTCTTGTTTGAGCTTGGATTTGAAAAGTGCGTGTGGAAGTGAGGCTTAATTCAAACCAGTCCTGAACTAGGCCCGTTTTTCAGTGACTTTGATATTGTTTGAAGTTCTGAAAGTGTTCGCCACACCACTAGCCTGCTGGGCTGGGCCTCCCCGGTCACCTTAATTACTGAGCTTTATTGCTGACTTTACTACACAGGAAAGGAGCCATTATATGTTCCATCAACATCAGCTCTCCTCAGATTGGAGGAAAGGGCAGGGTGAAAGGCCACTGTAGGAAGGCAAAAACTTCACTTTGAGGTAGTCAGATCATTTACCCGTGTTAAATTTCACTGTGCTATGTGTGTACATTCCTCACAACACAGAAGCCCAATTTCCATTTTTTTTTTTAGCAAGTGATTACTTTTCAAAACATTTTGTTTGTGTATGATTAACAGAAGGGGGCATTTATTCTTAGAGGTGGAAAGAAGGCAAATTGTAACAAACGCCTAATTAATCATCACAGGGGAAAGAAATCTAGTTAAAATCTGTAATAAAGAGAAATTGTTCTTAATGCTTCTTTGAAGTGGGAATAAGTGAGGAAACCCCTATGGTGTGTTTGCAGACCCGACACCCTACAGAACCGACTCCTTACAGCCAGCCCGGTATCTTGAGGGTAACTTGTAATGCTCTCTCCAAAAACAGAAAGGCTCCTGTGGAATACTGTAAGGGCAAGCAACAGTTGAGGTATTTTAGCAATGTTAGTTGTGAGTTATTCTCTTCAGGATAATTACTTTCAGAATTCGGTCCTAATCTCTTTAGCTGCTCCAGCTGGTGGTGCTGCTGGAAAAAAAAGAAGCTGAACTTGTGTGCATGAATGGGTTTTCAGATCTAGACACTCTATAGCAGGAAAGACATCTCTTGGGCTTCAGGATTCAGCGTCTGGGGCCACCGAGGTCCCTGGGAAGACTGCTGTCGGGAAACCTGGGACAGATCCTGCAAACGCGTAGACGTGTGGCTGAATATATTTACATGTTAACTCATTGTTAAGTCAATCAGGCTACTAGCCTGAGTAAAGTTATACACATGCATTTATGATTGCAGGATTGGGCCTCCCGAGACTAATGAAAGTGTATAATATTGGCCAATTTGGGCCAGATCCCATATTACCAACACTAGCACATAATAAAAGAAATATTGATGAATATTACTTTCTAGTGGGACCAAAACTGTGAAGTTCAGATCACGATACACAAGCATTTTTTCCATGAGCTCGGGAGGAAAATTAGAAAGGACTGAAAAATCAGTTCTGTTGCCGTCTACTCTGTGAGCGTTTTATTTTGTTTTTTATTTCCTTTGTGTTTTTGTTTTTTTCATGGAGCTAATATTTCTGTTTTTCTTAAAAGCTTGAAAATGTCTTGGATTCCTTCATAAAAATTAGAAATGTCACAAAGATACATTCTGCAGAGTATTCAGCCCTTTCCTTAAGGCAACACTGTTTCACAAAGAAGGCTTCTGTAATTTGAGATAGTTCCACCTTATGTTATAAAATATATGCTATAATGCAAATTTTATGTATGTATAGCTGAAGATTTTTTAATACAAAGGACTCCTATTTAAGAAGCCTCAAGGCTTCTTGTTTTTCTTCCCTTTCATATGGCCTGTCATTTTAACATGTTTTATGTTAGTAGAATGGCAAATTGGTTATACGCTTTAAAGAGAAGCAGCAGGTTTTAATATTTTTATCAACATTTTGTGAAATTTTAACCTGTTAAACTCATAGCCAGCATTACAGGGAGCTGGCTATATCTTGATGTGCATTTTATTAGCACTAATGAATCTCTCTCTGAGCTGAGAAAATATCTTTTGAAATCATCATAATTCATTACAATTATCAGAAAACAATGATTTCCCTTCTAATACCCACTGTTGTTTTGTGAGAAAATAGCAGTGTAGGTGTCATAGTGTGAGAGTTCCTATAAGCACTATTTCCAGATGAGCAGATGTTCTGCTCTTTATTAAATAGAAGATTTTGTTTGCTCTCATTTTTTATAACTAAATAGCAAGACACAAGCTTCCTTTGTGATACCATGCTTCCTAAGAGGTAGTTTGGGGTATCAACGTTGTAAATCATAACCCTTGTCTGACTGTACTTTCAGTTACATTCACATTTTGTAGAGGCTAATGTGATTTAGAAGAGCATATATGATGATATAATAATATTATAGTATATTGGACAAAATTTATTGACTAGGAGAAGTGAGATTATATAATCTATTAGTGATTTAATTCGTACCTTGCACGTATGCCTAACGATCTCTTCAATAGAAGGAATAGGATTACAAAATCTACTGGTGATTTAATTTGACCTTTGAACATCTGTCCACAAACTTTATAGAGTAAACTTAAGCTTAGGTGGGTGGTGAAAGTCAAGCAAGGGATAGTGACTGAGGAAGCATTTTATTGCAGGAAAAAATTCCCTGGATGCTTAAACCACTTATTTCCAAGGTTTCCAACAATGTTTTTAAGGTAGTACAATGCTTTTTACTAAAAAGTGTCCTTTTTTATGTGAGGACCTGGGGGCTAAACAGTTTCATAATTTCCACCTTACTTGCAGTTGCTTTTAGATCTGCAGATTAACAAAAAGAATTCTAAGAAAAATATTCCTAAAGTAGCCATTATCTGATGTAATGGTGCTGTGTATTTTCAAAACACTATAGAGACCACACAGCAAATCACTACAGAGCCAAGAATAAATGTTGGGCTTCATTACTTTTATGAATTCTGTGAAATTGCTGCATCTTAAATATGCAGATCTAAAAAAATGACGATTAGATGTCATCTTTCTATGTAGCTATCTTCCCTCCCATTAAAATTTTCAGTAGAAAATCCATCTGGACTCCTGTTAAAATTTGAGGGTTGATTTTGATTCTGCTTTTTGTTATTCTTCCTTTGTATCATTTTAGAATGTGGAAATAAAAGCTAAATTGAACCACTTGGGTTCAGTAAGTCACTTTTAGACGCAGTGACCACGACATGTGTTTTGTCAACACTGCATTCTGTTGTTCATTATGTACTTTTTCACACTCTTTGATAACAAGAGGGTAACTGGAAGATAAATGCCATAAAGAACATGTAATTGGATGCTAGATACTTTACCTGTTTATATAGATTGCTTTCAGGTGTACTTTACACCAGTAACAAATACTGAAAGAGTTTATATGGACATTACCTACTTAAGGTATATACGTGTGGCTTTTTGGCTGTGACTTTTCATTGCTGTGCTCTGTAACAACAGTGAGAATAATTCACTGCAGAGAACGTTCACAGAGGATGCCATAGGTATGTAATTCATTTGACTGAGGAATTCAACTGGGATACATTTCTCATATCATGGCATATGCTATATTCTTATAGATTACTTTTGTATGATGTGGGAGATCAAAGGACTGTACTTTTCTTTCTGTGACTACAATAAACTTGAAGAGAATAAAAGGGAATAATGGTGAATATCACCTAAAACAAATGGGAGCCAGTATGATTTAAAGAAAAGAACAATTAGAGAAAAAATGAGGATAGCCTGCTTCTTTATTGTTCTTGGTTGTAGTGTAAAGTCTTGCACCTGCTTGTTAACAAGGTCAGATTTAGGATTAAGAAAAAAACAGGGAGTGCTTTTAGTTGCATATTTTCTCCTAATAGCTCTGTTCCCTTAATTTAATTCATATGTACAGTATTCTAAAATAACTACAGTGATTGATAGTGCTGTAATAAAACACAGGAAAATACACACAAATTCTGTCCTTCTTTAAAAATTTAAATGACTTCCCATTGTATTCTGTTTATTATTGTGCTTAAAACATTTTTAGTACATTTACTGAAATTCTATTCTAACTGTAACATAAAGCATTAGTTTGAATTTGCAGTCAATCCTATCTTAGATGTGTTAAAAAACAGACTAATAGTTCACACATTTTAAGTCCAAAACCAAGTAATTTTTTATTTAATGGAAGCTATTGTGTAACTGCAGTTCCATACTATTTGTGGCATATTAGGTTGTTTAAGGATTGTGGAATTAACAATGTGTTAAGTCCTATATTGCCCATGCTGCTTATGAATACCATTATTCTTAGTAAAATCCAGATAATTATCATTATAAGCTATTATAACAGTATTAGCTGCCCAGATCAGCCTATGATTTTTGTGCTGAAAAAGCAGCAATGGACAAACCATTGAGAGGAAACAGAAGGTTCAGCCTGCTGTGTAGAAACAATTTGTATTAGTACCCTGAAGGAAAATGTGGAAAGCAGCCATACGTTTTTAGATCTTAGTTGAAAAATTTGATTATACAGATGTGATTCACTTCCTTATGTCCTTTCTGCTTTGAACATGAAGAGAGATGACTTTATATTTGGAATAAGAAGCTTGAT
The DNA here is from genome assembly GCA_002844005.1 of Limosa lapponica baueri. Classification (NCBI taxonomy): domain Eukaryota; kingdom Metazoa; phylum Chordata; class Aves; order Charadriiformes; family Scolopacidae; genus Limosa; species Limosa lapponica. The sequence goes on from KZ505892.1 coordinate 150,743, forward strand.
TTCCTCTGCTCTCTACCCAGGAGACCTCTTCCCCAGTACCTTAAGACTGGATGGAGAATAGCGTTAATGGGAGGTTTCATAGAATGGTTTCTCTGCTGGAGCTTTTAGCTTGATTTACTCGGTAATATTGAAGAAGTTGTGATTTTTGGCTTCTTATTTCACACTAGATTACAGTTAAAAACTAGCACGTAAATGAGGCGAATTCAGGGTCAAATTCAGAAATCCAGCCATGTCCCTGCAATGTAGGTGTCTACCTATGAGCAAGGTGCCTCAGTTCCCACTGTGGAGCTCAGGGTGACACAGTCAGCTGAACTGAGAGAGCTGTGTGACTCGCCCTTAAGCAGGGATATACATGGGTTGTTTGAATAACCTTCTAATCTTCACTGCCTGTACAGACTAGGACCTTGATCCAGTTCTCAAAACCATACAAGTCCAGTGTGGCATGAGATGCACCGGAGGAGCTGAGGTTTACTGCTGCATCTAACAGCTATAGCACAGAATCTCTGGGAGATTGTGTCCTTTTGGAGAGTCAATAGGTGGCCAGGACGGGTCCCCCTGCACCCAAAAAGCCACAGTAGGTCTTCATGTAGGTAAATGAACTGAGTCCTCTGTCTCCATGAAATATAATGAGAGTTTAGACCCTTAGGTATAGATTCCTACAGTAATGGTTGGGTGACTGCATCTGGATTTGGATGCCATTCCTGGTTAAATTAATCTCTATTCTAGGTAATGGTTATTTACATAGTTCTGGGAAAATTCAGTTAACCATGATTTCATCCATATATGGTTAGTGATATTGTTCTAAGCCACTGTCTCAGCATATGCTAATACTTCTGTGTCTGCAAAGAAAGTGTAGATATGTTCAATCCAGCTTTAAGCTACCTGTGAAATTCCTGAAGAAGTAATTCTCATGAACCAACCGTGCTAATTGGTTTTGTCTTTACTGCACAGTGTCAAAATGTAAACACACACACTAGTAATTTATGACTGTCTCAAAGCTAATCTTTCAGGCTGGAAGAAGCTTTAAAGGGATTGGTATACTGTTCTGAGATAAACTACGTTTTCTTAGTAATATGAAATAACCTGTACAAAACTGAGTCCGCCTGGCAAAAGTTTTGCAGTATCCATGCTGACTCATTTTAAAGCTAGCACAGACATCTTTGCATCTTGCTGCTGTGTGCAGTGTAGTCGTATCCCTAGGCAAGGTATACACTTCAGTTTATTGATGAAGTAAGTGGGAGATTTGCCACTTCAGTTGTAGACTTTTGTTATATCCTTGTACTGCACCTTCCGTAGCCAATATTGTTGGCTGCACTTAGATCAAAATACATGAGAACAGTAATGTGGGATGAGGTCGTGTTTTAGTCAGGTTGTACTGTATACTCCTGAAGGGACTACCTCTCAACAGTGACCCTTTCCAGAAATTTAGAGCTGATAATATTTATGAGAGTTCAGACTGGTTAAAACATTGGCTAGAGATCTTTTAAATGGCTAAATTTCAACACATTCCCTAAGGAACCAAGATGGAGATCATTTAAGACCTGTCAGAGGAAGATCATGCCTTAATTGTACTTCATTGTACCATAAAAAATGAGATTTAAGAGCCTGTGGTACTGTGATCTGTGTGAAATCTTAGGGGAACTCATCTGGGATCTTACAGTGTGTACAAAATAAGCTTGTGTCACTAACAAAGGTAGAAATAGTCACATAAATGTGATGGTTTCTGTAATTGATCTTTTCTAAAAGTATCTCCAGCTTGACAGGGAGCACCTTTTCAGTATGATTTATTCTGTAACACAGTACACTCCAGTGGCTGCCTTCCAAAAATGATGTCTTGAATATCTGCTTATAAATAGAGCAGCTCCAAATCACTCAGGTTCATGACTCCAGCATTTTATCGAAAGATAAATACTGCTTTGGCTGTGGCACAGATGCCAGCTGTCTTTCAGAAGACAGCCTCTACGAACATGTGGAGGGCTAGTTACCTCTTTCAGTAGCAACCCTTACTCTGACGGGGTTCCACATTACCACCCCAGTTTGAAAAATTTTCATGGTCTTTATAAAAGAGTATGCTAACTTTTATCTGGTGAAATCCAAATCAGCCAACTTCTTCTGTCAATTGCCATTTTGCCATTCAGTGGAGATCAGTGCTGTCAACAGAGGGATGATCCTTTTTCCAGTCTCTTTCAAAACTTTCACAGTTTTCACAATCATAGAAAAGATACAGAGACTCTGTAATTAAAGTGACATACAAGCTACATCTCTACATCTCATTTGCAACCTCTGGAAAGTTGTAGAAGTCTCTGGAGTTTCCACAAGTTTCCTCCACAGCAGGGCACTAATTTGTAGTGATTTTCCTCCTTATACTGACACTGGGAAGAGCAAGAACTCTGCTGTTTATCCCTCCAGTGCTTGCAAATATCCCCTTGGACAGGGCAAGGAGAAGGGCAGAGTTTGAGGAATGAAAGCTTTGATGGATACAGAGCTCTGCTGGCAAAATTGCAGAGGTTGTAAGTCTCAGAAGATAAATAGGGCTTTCATACTTCAGGGGGAGTTACTTGGAGGAGGTACCTTTTACCGTAAATGGGAGGTGTCCCAAGGAGGTGGGAACACATAGCACAGCTGGACTTCACTGAAGCTGGTAGTTCAGTTCAGTGTCCAGCCAGCGTTCCCAAGCCTGAGACACAGAAATGCACAGGTAATTCTGTAAATTATGCACCAACGCACCTTTTAAATGATGGGCCTGATGCTGAGGTGATGACCTTGTCTACGTCCCTTTGGTGTTGGATCTCTGGACTTCTGTCACAGGGGATTGCACTGGAGAGATCCCAAGGTAAAGTGCACAGACATGAGAAACTAGTGATGGCCCCAAGAGGGAGACCATATGCACACTTTTGGAAGGTCAGTACTTTACTGTACAGTTTTGAACACTTGTGAAGAGTTGTTCTTTATTATGAAAGAAAAAAAAGTAGTTTCAAGCTGGAAGTTTCTGACTGAATTCAATTTAAGGATTAATGATTACCCCTAGTCATCAATGGCTAGGTTACAGCCTTAGAACAGGGAGTTGTGACATCTGTGGTTTCACAAAGGTAGCTGTAAAGCATTAAGCCTGCCATGTTCCGCCATTTTCAGTGACAGAATAACATTTATATTTGGGTCCTGATCCTAAAAGGTTTTAAATGTATATCTATCTTTTTCTTCTCCTTTTCTTTAAGATTTTGATATACTCAAATTTTTGCTTGTATCACAGCATCATTATTCAATTAATTGTATTAACATTAAAATTAACACACTCCCCAATGTTCTTCCACGGACACAATAACATGCAACAATAAACCATTTATAGTTTCCCTTTGGAGATTATTAAAGTACATACCATGATATTGTGCTAAGCTGTGTGCAGGTAGGACACGAGGGAGTTACACTTTTCTATGAAAAAAGTACAAATGGTTCATGTAGAAATTTATGTTTCCAGGAATAAGAACACAATGTACCTTACACAACATTCAGAAAAGTAACATACTTAGGTCAGTGAGACATCTAGGATTGTCTTAAAAAGTAAATAAAACAAAAAGGAGTTAAAGTTTGCAGGTCAAAAAAAGAAGTTAAAGTGGTCAGCATCTCAGAATGGAGCTCTCGGGTCTCATGCATTCTCTTCCTCGGTGAGATAATTGGGAAATAAAGGGGAAAACAGAGGGCTGGACTAATAGTAATGAGCAAGCAGATGAGAGAAAACAGAGTAGAAAGAGAATGTAGATGAGACAGAGAAGAGGAAAAGATGAGAGAAAACAGATGGAAGCCAAAAAGCCAATGAAGTGAGAGAGACAAGACTATAATGATTTACACAAGACATGGTGGAACTAGTCTGGATAAAATAAAAGAAGAAACTTATACCCCTAGTCCAACTTCAGAATAAAACAAATCTTTAACAGGATTTTAAAAAGGTTAAGGCAAAACTTTGTGAATCTTTTCATCCTGGAATTAGAAACAGAGATTCTATAACAGGATATTCTGATAGTATTGGTGACCTTGAATAGATAAGATGGAAATAAACATCAAAACATTTACAAGTTTATATGAACCAAACTTCAAACCCCCTGAGGTCTATTCTTTGCTAATGTATACTTCCTTTTAAAGCTGTACAGAACCTAAAATTGAATGCATGGATAACAAGATAAACAAAGCGCTTTTTTTTTTTAGCCTATGTCCTAGAACACCATTTTTTCTCACACTAGCCTGGTCTAATAATAATCTTCATTTCCTTAATAACGAGCCATTATTTAAATTTATATGGGATTGTGAATTTAAAAAATTCTAACCAAGTTTTTTAACTTCTGGAAGCAGAATGTAGGAACTGTTAAAGAGAGCACAGGTCTGAAGGAACTGTGTGTCAGGATTTGGCTTCACTTGCAGTTAGAAATATAGCCAAATTGGAAGATGCATGTGCATCCCATAGCTGTTGAAACAACATATGCCTTTTTCAATTTTAAATGGTTTTTATCTGTATGGTATCTGCATGAAGTATAGAAATACTTAGTATTTTAGAACTGCAGCAGCTTCTTTAAGCCATTCTTAAACTGTATTCACCAATAGTTAGCAATCTCGCTAAAAGGAGTTCTTCTTAGATTACAAACTACAGGACTTCTCATTTGTTGGTTTAGTGACTGATTTTAATATTTTTATATTTTTTTTCCATGATCAGGTCAGAGTTCTCCTTTAGTGATTCAATGGAATTTAAAAAGAATGGAGTAGAGCCAGAGGGAAAATGAAAATATCAGCCTTGGCAGGATCAGCTTATTTTTAAGTACTCTTTGATACTCCTCATCTCTGTCATTGCTTTTTTGGTGAAGAAAGCAGTGCAATGAGGTGGTGAGAAAGCTGGCTTGCTTAGTGTTGTAGCAAGCAAGACTACCAATTCTCATTCCACAGTCAAGTCTCTTCAAAGATAACTGTTTCCTTCCTGACTGGGTTTCCACTTGGACTGACAGGTTGCCAGGATTGCCAGTGTCAGGGCACCAATTGCTGTTTGAAATTGGAATTAAATGTCAAGATTTACAATTTAAAAGCCCACATTTTTACTAGAATTAAAGGTATAAAATAAAATAAAGAATCTGTTAACTATTTAAAGGCTATGACATCAAATTTAAAATTATATTTGTGCTACTGTGACATCTTTTTAAAGCTATACCGGGTAAATAATATAAAAATGTAAATCATTCATTTGGTACTAGATAAGTAAATGTGATTAGCAATGTCTTTCAAGCTTGTAGAGGTGGATAAAAAAAAGAAACAGACATGAATTACCCAATAAATGAGAAGAAAAATATCCAATTTAAAATATTATTTGATAAATTTATTACTTGAAAAATTCAGAATGTATTGAAATCAGGACTGCAAAATCAAAATCAGCTTAGATGACTATGTAGGCAGCCCTTCTGTAGTTATCCTTAACATTATACTAATTTAGCATTCTGTATTTTCTTCCAAAGACTGAACTATCTCACAGAAGAACAGTACAAAGATTACAGGTTTTAACAAGTAATTTTTTCCTTAGCTGTTCATGCTGAAGGACTGACAGTTTTTTTTGCTTAGGTGCCAAGAGTCTTCTAACCTTTCTTGAAGGGGCCACAACTTAAAAATCTATTGGATCACCTCCCATGTATTAGCAATGATAAAAACTTCTTCCTATTCAGTGTAATAGCACAACTCCTTATGACAGGTTTGGCAATTTTATGTTGGAAGAGTAATTCTAAGGAAGAGTAGATGGGAAGAGTATGCCAAATTTCTCAGCTGGTGTAAAATTCCTTGTTTTTGTAGGCTGGCAACTGGAATTGAAGAACTCACAGCAAAAAGATCTTTGCAGAGCTTTTGGGACTGTTGGCAATCCAAGACAGCATGAAAAGTGCTGCATTTGAACTAGTCCTTTGCACAGTTTACAAGCTCTGTTGGCAATTTTAAGTAAGGAATCTAAAATCACAAAAGGATTTCATAAATAAATGATAACTTTTTTGCAGTAAGCACAGTAAAGCAGATTAAAGTCAAATCCTTAGGAGAGAAATGATTATGAACTCCTGAAGGGGCCTGTGAAATACTTGGAAAATGAATGTTTTACCAAATATATTTTGGCTTCAGAAAAAGTTCAAGTTTTTGGACAGAGTGAAGAATATGAATTACATGATACCTAGATATTATGTCATCCAGATATCAAAACTGGAAGAACAACTTTTTTTTACCTTTTTTTTTTCCCCGATGAAGTCAATTTGGATTTACATTTGACTTACATTTATTACAATGTTTTCTGAAACTTTTCAGTTATTTTACTGATGTATCCAATCTAAGCTATTATATTATTTTGACTGTCACTCTGAGAGATAAGTGCAACAAAAACAAAGCTAAAAGTGGAAAACATGCTTAGGGATGTTTTTGTTGCTAGTTTCAACATTGTAAATTGAGACAGACATTGAAAAAGGAACTATGTGATTCAGTTCATTCTTACATTTTCTTGAAATTATAATCAATCTCAGTTTCCAAGGCAACTGACTACATGAGGATGGACCAGCCAATAATGGGAAACAGCTTTCTCTTTTATTACTGTAACATATGGTAGAAAAAGTCTTTTTTTGTTTCATGCTGTTGAGGAGACTATCCAATTTATCACTCCAAATAGGATCCAAAAATGATTAAAAGAGGTGTGAGTAGTTCAGTTTTGTAACAGAAGTGCAGAGACATAGGTTCGTGGGGGACAGGCAAATTCAGAAACATCAAAATGTAATTTTGAGATACTCTTTGGCTAAATCCCAAACTTCACCTTGATTTTTCCTCTGACCTTCTTCAGGGGTCCTGGCAACATAAAGAGCTGGTGCAAATGATTGTATTGGCAAATGGATTAGCATTGTATCAGTATGACTCTCTTGGGGTGAGTGGAATTGCCTTTCTGCTGTAAAAGGCCTGGCACAAATAAAAGGCTTCTTCCATGTGCACCACTGAAAGAGTTATGATTGATCTAGGACCACAAGACTTTCTTCATTGCTTTTGCAGACGTCAAATAAAATCTATTAGGAGAAATATTGGCTCCATGAAGTCAATGTAAGCTTAAGCAAAATATTAAATCACATCGCAGTATATCTGCATTTTCATGTTTTGTTTCTTGGGCTGGGATTTCAAGTGCTTTACTGTTCACTATTTCTTCCTTGTTACAAAAAAAAAAAAAGCTGTGGAACATTTATGCAGGAGTCATATTAATCCTGAATTCTGTGGTGTTGTCTTCAATCCTTATTTTTCAGAACTCCTTGGTTTTCCTTTTTTTCTTCTCCTTCCAGATGTTCTCAAGAAAAACATTTTGTTTCCCTCACTGTGTCTGTGAATGGGAATATATACCCTTTTTAAAATTATTATTTAAGTTTCTCTGAAGCTGATACAATATCTTCTGACTATTTTGTTTCATGTATTGTGTAAATGCAGATTCCTTTGCTACTTTCATATTTTATTAAAATTCATATTTGTGACATTGGTTCCTTAATATTTAAAGCTCTTCTGGTATAAACCCCAGTTTTTCTTCATACTACTGAGATCAGAAACAAAATTCCCACTGTCCTCAACATGTCATATTTGGCTTCATAAGTCCTAAACCATAGTTCCCTCCAGCCCTTTCTTTGACTTCTCTCTTTAAGTTGCAGGAGAGTGTTTCATATTTTAAAACATCAGCCTAGCTGATGCTACTCCCTGAACAAGTCTGGTACTTTTCTTTGTGAGCTGAGTCCTTCTAGTCAGGTTCAATTCAGTTAATTCGTAAGTGCTGACATCCAATTTTCTGTGTCTTTGGAGTCTATCATATTTCCTCTATTTTGTTGAGCAAAATGAGCGTAAGTGAAGAGAAGGGATAGGATAATATAAAAGAGACAGGATTCCTCCAAACTATCCAGAGCCAACACCAGCTCACATTTCTAACCAAACAGTAGCTGAAACTGCACCAGAAAAAGTTGCAGTTTCTAACACTATGTGGTACCTAGGGATTAGAGCTTTAGTGTGAGCATTCCCCCTGCTCCCACAAACGTCTTCTCTTCCTCTCGGAGAATTTTGCAGGGTGGGGTGGGAGGGACAGGGATTGAAAAGTGCTTTTCTCAGTTACCTTACATTGTCTGTAAATATTTCCTCTAAATCCCCACTAAAATTATATCAGTATGGGTTCTATTAAGTGGCATTCAATTTAGGTAAAGTGAGAAGACTTGATGTTTCTGTACTGTATAAAACCTTATTATATGAGGGATGCTGTATTTTTGGCTGTCAGAATGAAGCCCAGCTGGTCTGTTTAAATGCACAGTAGAGTTATAGGATGGTCTGAAGTGGTCACAATTCCAATGACAAAGTTCTGCCAAGCATGAGACAAACAAATAGGCCTGTATTTACTAATACAGAAATGTCGGATACTGTTGCTGTAACATCTATATCCTCCTGCTTTAGATCAGAAACACTTCCTGCTGGTTAATTTGCTTTGGGTGTAAGAAAATGTCCATATGTTTCATTTCTACCAGTGTATGTTGTTCCTCAGCAAAAAAAAAAAAAAAGAGGAGGTGACGTGTCTCTATCTTCCCTCTGAAAGGATACCTTGTAAGAGCTGTAAAATAAGATTAGACAGATGATCATTTTTCTGAATAAATTACTTCGGAGGAACAGCGACAACATAAAATATAATAAAATCATAGTGGCTATACAAAAACTTGTGAAATTTCTATTTGATGATAAGACAGAAAACCATACAGAGAGAAAATACCTTTTAAAGTAGTTATGAGTATATGGAAGGAAATACACGACAAGGCAAGAAATCATTTGCAAGGGAGAACATGTAGAGACCTCTGAGAAAAAAGTTAAGACAACTTCATGTACTTTGTATTCACAACCATGTTCATGAATACAGCATGTGAAAAGTTATGCTTTTGCAAATGGCCCTGACCTTGATGAATAATTTAATTTCTAGAAAATGTTTGTTTTCTTTTCATTTAAAAGGAAAGAAGAAAATCTCCTTCTGGGTAAAATGCATTTTTCAGAAATTTAGCAAATTTTGTGGTAAAGGTATTTTTTCCAAGGGATTTCTGTATCTTTTATCCACTCAACCTATTACTCCCATGAAAAATGCAACCCCTCCAATTCATCTCCCCGGGCGTTTTCTAGTAAGATCTACCCTTCCTTCTTCCCCTCATCTCACTTTTGCAAGAATTGAAAGCTACTTTAAACTTCTCCAGTAATCACTTCAGTGGTGACATAAGCAGATTGTTAACATTGCAAACTGAACTGTTGTACAATCAATAGCGGGAAATTTTAGGTAGCGTATTTTTCTTATTCCTAGTGTTTGTCAAACTATATACTAGCTGACCAAACTGGAAAGCTTTTCTAAAGTTCTTTCATGAAGGAGAAGAGACCTAGAGACAAACTTAATACTCCAAAGCCCTCTTCTCTTTTTCATTTACTCAGAACACCACCATTTCCTTCTATTCTCAATTTCTACCATTCTGGTGGAGTGTAAGTAAAATAGGTACTACACACTATCTTATATTGTTCTTAGCTTGATAAGTAATTTTAAAAGTGTTGAGTACTCTAAAAAGAGACTGAAAGATAGCATATGCTCAAAATAATATACTTTCTCATATACATACCGATTTCCTCATATAGGATACCATGCTATCATTCATTTTGTGAACACCACAAATGCAACACATTTGTGGCAAGTTTTACCTCTGTATTTAACTATTTCTGATATTAGAACACTTACTTTTGTCTTCTTAGGAACAACATTATTACTATGTAATAAGATTTACTGAAAGCAGTGAACTGTTTTAGTAGTATTATTAGTTTATTATGTTAACATTTTGGGCCAAGTCTACTGACTTTTATGATAAAATACTATCGAAAGAAATTATTTAGTAGAAAGGCAAAACTGGTAGTTATTTTGTTATAGAAAATACTGTAGTGTACTCATGCTTGATAGAAATTGAACATGTTTCCTAAGCAGGCATGCAAGTTTTAAAATAGAAAACTTAAAATACACCCATGTGTTATTATTATTATATTTAGGGCAAAAAAGCTTCTAAAGATTACTCCCCACCACCACCCCTCATATCCCCCTTAAAATAAAGTAGTAACAAGATATGGGCACCAAACTGATTTTTCTGATAACAACATGGTACACCATGAAAACTAAATGCTATCATAAATAATACTTGAGGGTAAAATTTGGCAGTGTATGTGCATGTGTGAGTACCATTTCCCATACATTTTTAAATGGTACTGATTGATAGAAAAATAATTAACTAAAAATGGTGGGATTCCATATTTATTACATTTAGTATCTCAGTGTTGCAGATACTATTTTAAGTCATGCTGTGTTTTATTTTAAGTGCCATCTTTGCAAATTAAACCTCTATTTCCTCCTTCTCATATATCATCTTCAGTCATACAGCTCTTGGAAGCCACATCAGTCCTTTAACTACCAGCTGGAACTTAGTAAATAAGTTTAATTTATGTTGCACAAGATGGCACAGTATCCACCAGCTTTATTTGAGATCTGAAAACAAGCAAAAGGTAAAAAGATAGCAAATTTGTCTTTCATCATGCCAGTGCTTCCACAAATAAGACTCTAAAAAGACAGAGAAACATTTAGTAGAAAATACAGAAATTACTGAGGCATTTTTTAGGGTAAAAGTGTTCTGTAAGGAGATATCCTGGTATTGCGTGTGCTATCTTGGCCTATGTTTCCATAGAAAGTTTTATATTTGCCTACTGGACAGCTGGAAGTCTTTGATCCTTCCAAGGTAACCTTGTCTTTCAATATATAATCATTTAAGAGATACTTAAACTTACTTATCATAAACCATTCCCTTTACCTAACAACACTGAACTTTGAATTTTACTCAGTTCTGAATATGGATGCGAATGTGCATTGTACATGTGTATATGCATTTGCCTGTGTTTCTAGAAGTTGAATAATTTCATTTGACAATGCTATTCATTTTGAAGTAAATTCTGAAAAACACAAAATACTATTTTTCTCATACTTTTCCTGTTTGTTAACTATTTCTTTTTATGTAGATCAAATGTAAAATAGCCCTTATAATTACATTGAAACCGTCTTTCTAAATAATAATAAAAATGAAAGGATCAGCAGATATTGTAGTCAATATTTCTTATGCTTTTTGAGTGCTTAAGATGTTGCAATTCCAGCTGTAATACAATTTAGGAAACTTGCATGCAGGATGCCAAAATAATTATTCATTTAAAAAGGAACCCACAAATAATAGTCTTAGGCTCTGAAAATGTCTTCAAAAGCCAAAAAAAAAAAAAAAAGCCAAAGCTGTTGGTGCTTCTAAAACATTTCATTTTCATCCAGTGGTGTTTCAATGCTCCTACAATTATAACATTTGAAATTACTAATTTGGGTGCATCCCTGGAAAATCTTGACACTATAAACACTTCGGCATGTGCTTAAATTTAATACCATATGTAAATCCCAGTGAAATGACCATGATTTATAGTAGTGAAGATTTTGTATTGATATGATACCTTTTGTGCCTTACAGAATAAAAAAAATATATTTTGTATCTGCAGGAAGCAAATAAGGCAACTATAAAATAAAAGTAAGGACAAGAATATTGACTGTGCTTATAAAAAATAGAGAAGAAATAAAATTATGAAAAAGATATAAAAGGAAAACCTATAAGGATAAAAGAAAAGATATAAAAAGAAAGGCTATAAAGATAAAACTTATATAAAAAATAAAACTTAGAAACTCATACAGATGAAATCTGCAGGATTTAGGCATACCTTGAAGGATAAGTCCAGAACAAAGCTGATGGTCAAATCAGCAAGGAGTTTGGGAGAAATATTTTCAGGTTTGACCTTGCTGAACTTGGGCTGGCAGTAGAACTTGCATAAAGTAATGTCATGAGGATAAACCAAAATTTTAGTGAGACACACTAGTATAAACTCAATTAATATAGAGGAAAAAAATGTTATCCAATAGTTGCACAGAAACGCTATGTAGGTTTATGTGAGGGTAGACATTACTTGATATTGTGTTACATTAAAACATATGTGCAAACAACACATAAAAATAATAACTACCATAAGTGTCACATACCTGTTGGGGCAATCTTTTAAATACTTTCTGCTCTATTCATATCAGGGTGCATTCAGCAACATACTTAAACTTGTATAATTTTAAAGTAGGACAGTATAGTGATTTTTTGGAACAATATTTTATTATCTGCAGGATGTGAAACTGAGAAACTGTAGGTAGACCTACATTCCTTCAAACAAGAGACTGGATCTCTGTTTGGTGGCAAAAACCCCACTCTAATAGCACTAATGTATTGTATATATATTTCTTGCAAAATACAGGTCTGATATAACTGAATAAATGACAGTGTTTTATATAGTGTTTTCTACTAGTTGAAGCAGAGGACTTAGAGTCTTCTGCATTTTCTTTCAAAGTTTTTTCCAGGGACAAATAAGTAATTTATTCAAGTCTTTTACCAGCTTTTAGTTTTAGCTGATTCATCTGTGAAGTGGGTACAAGAAATGCTTGCTTTAGAGGACTATGCAATCAGAAACAGCTACGCTGATTTATACCAGCTGAAGATATGAGCCTTTCTATTTATTAATGTTCTGAAAGTACTTTGAGATCACTGGATGAAAACACTGGAGGATTTTAGGGAAAGAGCAAATAATTTATGTTACTAAGCCATTCCAATTACAGTTTAAGAACAGTGTGGATTTTTTTTCTCAGTTACATAAATTACTGTCCTGGGCTGGTATTCCTGCTCATTTCCTTTTTAAATTACCAACACAGAGAAAGAAACGTAGCTATTTGCATCAGCTTAACTTTCTTTGGAGATTTCCAGCCCTGTGTGATGGTACTTGCAGAGTCATTTCTGGGTTGGGTACTGCTCTCCGATCTCTTCTGGGAGAACAAATGTTTGGGAGCATCCTAACCATGTGCTTTAAATGTACGAAAATAGAATGGAAGAATAAAAGGAACAGAGTCCCTTGGTAGAATCTCTTTAATGTCTTGCATCTGATGTTCAGATTGGTGGGGAGGGGAGGATCACATGCCTGATGTTTTCTCTAGGACTACACCCAACTGGAAGCCATCCCTTGGCTTCTCTGCAGACAGCAGCATGCCCAAATGGAACATATCAATTCTTTGGGGAAATCTCCTTAGTGAGACAAAAAGGAATCTTTTCAGCTTCCCAGACACATGCTCTGTTCCCAGTATCATCAGACTTAAAGGAGGATCTTCACTACCTTGGGCTGGAGGACACAGTTTCATTGTAACTGCAAGGTTTAGCATAGATAAATAACTCCTGTGATCCAGCTGCTCAAACTTTCAGGCTTTGACATGTTTATTAATGAAAATGTGAGAGAAAAGAAAGAAACAGTCAGCCAGGCAAGATGCCCCCTGTAACTCTGCTGTCATCATTAGGTGAATATGGTTTACCAAATATTTATGCTTCTATATGTTTCAGGATCACAGAAAATAAATATATTTTATGTGTTTTATTTTCTTTGGAGAAGGGAGTAGAGGAGAGTGTGAGTCATACTGGAAGAATAAAATTCACTTCTCTTCTGACATAAACTACTCATTTCATCGGAGAAGGATCCTAGCGTTAACTTCTGTTAACTTCTGAAAACCCCTGCAGCCCAACTGGCTTCGAGCAGGAAGGTGAGGGCCTGTCAGTCTCCAGCCCATACCTGTCTGGTGACCTATGGCCAGAAGCAAAATCATATTTCCTATTCCTCCTGTGGGTAAGATAATAGCTGTTTCTACCCAGGTCTGAGTGCAGGCTGCCGGTGCACCCTTGCAGAGCATTTCTGATGAGCAGAATTTTGACCCTTCGCACCGTAACAAATCCTGCCAGCTGCAGTCTGACTTCTGAGCACAGGGTTGGTCTGAGGAATTTGGGAAGGTTAACATGAATATCTGTTAGCGTATGACCAATGCTAGTTGTGTGCTTTAGGAAAAAAAAAAGAAAAGCATATTTTCTGTTATGATCTGAAGTATTCCGTTCTTAGGCAATTGAGAAGGGAAGTGCTGTGGTTATGTAGCTCCTGAGGAGGCAATCAATGGATGATTTCTTTCTTACACCTTTCTGTGCCCTCCAGAGCGTAGATGAGATGGGAAAAGGGCAAGATACAGGGTCTAATGATTCTCTGCTCCAAAGAGACAGTGAAGGGTCAGGAGCTGTCCCTGCCTTTCCAACCATCCTTACTCTCCTGAGGTAGGAGAAGACTGTTTACGTGGGAAAGGTGACCTTAACATTGCTTTTGGGTAAAAAAAAGGAATGGAATCTAGTGCTCTGTGTAGGCTTTCTTTACAGCTGCCAACCTCAAAATGTTTTTCTAAAGACAGTTATTCAGGGATAATGAAGGTGCTGAAGCCTGAGAGGTGGTAAATGCCAAAAGGTTTTATTTATGTCCCAGTGAAATTTAGTCCATATTTAAAAATGAACGTATATGATTCCTTATAGCCCTTCATAAGAAAGGAAACTATCTGTCAATTTTGTGAAGGAATTTACACGTGTGTTTTGTGCCACAAAGGAGTTCCTGCCAAGGCAAGATAAAGGTTAGAGAGGTCCTACCTTCACAAAGTCCAAAACAAAGTGCTATGATGGTTTCCAGACACTCAGCTGCTCTTCTCTGAGTAGAGATCTCACAGGAGTTATTCAAAAGAGGAACAACTTTAAATGCCTGTTGGTTAACGTAGAGGAAGACTGGATCAGAGATTTAGGAACTAGATATCTATATGGTCCTCTCTGCAATTGAGAGACTTGCGACTGTCATCTTTTTGAAAGACCAAACAGTAGTCTTGGCTGCTGCAACAAGGACCACAGACATCCTGAGATGTTTTAGAGAAGAGTCAATATCTTACTATCCTAGTAAACAGATTCCATTTTCCACAATGTCTTTTTTAAAGAAAAGTCCATAGAATTTCTGTTCTGTATTAAGTCAAGAAAGTGTAAGATGAATGAACTCTGACATTCCAAGTCCCTCAACATTATGGAGGATGAAAGAGAAATGAACAGTGACACAGGTCTTGTGGGCACATAGGTTAGCTCTTCTGGTAAATAGCATGCAGAGTAGCAACAGCAAAATGCTGTCGTAACTTATGAGACAATATTATAGCAAAGGTAGAGTGCTACTCTTCTGGTGAAATGTAATAGACACTGTGTACATCTTTAAAAGAAAAAATTCTTTCTTTCAGAAAAACCCTCTTAGGTCTTATTTTAGTCACGTGAATTCAGGTAATACCACAAGCAGTAACAGCACCGTGAATTCTAAATGCTACCTCCAGTTATTATCCTTATAGCCTTCTCCTTCCTTTAGTTGAGATTCCTATATATCATTTCTGTATAAATTTATGAATATGCTACTATTTCCTGGTCAGTATGATTAAAGATGATGTTAATAGCTATTCTTGGTGCTTTGTGTTGAAAGACCTTGCTTTCTGTATTTAATAATTTTACTAATATTACCCAGTGTGGCTGGCAGTTTTATGTCATACATATTTATTTGACAAAAATTTTGAAGAAACTGTGGCTAAACAATTTTTGCTGCTTCTAAAAATGAGATTAAGGGTCAAATACATTGTTTTGCCCAAGTTATAAAAAAAATATGATGACATCTTTATGGTCTTGAGCAAGGTCTTGAAATGTGGCAGAAGTGTGTTAGATTTTCCCAATGTTCCAAATTATAAGGCTCTCAAAAATCTCATTCTGTGTTAGCCTGGTTAGGATCATTAGTGCTCAGCAACTTGAGTTTCCAGAGCTTCTGTCTGCACCGAGCACACTCCGTCCTCTGACTCCTGAGCATTGTCTATGCTGTACTCTGTGGTGCTGCCACTTTATCTGACATGAAGTAACAAACAGAGGCTGACTTCAATTTGAAGAAACGTGAATGGAGAGGAGGAGGGCAAAAGCTCAAGAGGCTGCAGATAGGGAGGGTTCTTCATAGGATCCCTCCTTCTTTCAGTGCATAAGATATATGGTGCTATGGGGACAGATCAAGATTGCATGTCAGCCACAGTCCTCATCACTAATCAGGATCCGTGCCACATGTGTTGCAGACATGGGGAAGTTTGGGAAGTATGTGTTGCTTCAGACAATGAACGTATAATTAGAGTATCAGAAGGTATGTACATAAGAAAGATAAGATGTGGTTGCATAGGAGTTCTTTATTCCTGATATTGTGCCCTGACTTTGGGGAGATTAACCTGCAAAAATGTTCAGTCACTTTGGTGTCTAATGTAATTATTCATATGTGTACTTTGTGTGTTATATAGTTATACATCATGGAAATATAGGAATTCAAGACCTAGAGGAGAAATAATCTGACCTCCTGCCTCAAGGCCATGTCAGCTTGAACCTGTAGCAAGCTTGATAGATATTTGTTTATAAAAAAACTCAAAGTGATAGAGACTCTTCAGTTTTATTAAACATTTTATTGAAATCATTATCTGTCTTTACTATTAAAAAGCTTTTTCCAGTGTCTGAACTACAGCTTTCCTGCTGCAATTACTTCGTGTTCTATCCACAGTGGAATTGCAGAACAGGTTATTTCTTTTCTCTTGCAACAACCACTTACATATTCTTGGACTTTTATCATATTTACTCTCATGTTATGTGAATCAAATATTTATAATTCTATCATTTTATCCACTTAGGTCACAGTTTTTAGAATTCTTTTTTTTCCTGTTGTTCTCTCAAGTTGGTCAAGGTCCTTCTTGAAGTGCAATGCTCAATACTGGAGTTCGTATTTCAGCGGAGGCCTACTAATGATGTAAAAAAAAGGAAAATTTCACAAATTATATCACTTTGCCTGCAGACATTCTTGGTGCAATTACAGCAAAATAACCAGGAAAACGAAGTTGTCTCCATCGTTGTTTTTTTTCTAATGTAAAATTATATGTGCTGTATGTCCTGGCAAAGAGTTTTACTGAATAAAATGTAAAAGAAGAATCTTCCTAATATTAAAATTACCTCTGAGGAAATCAGAACAAAATTAAGTTTATATAACAAAGATCAAAAACTAAACTAAAGGAAAACCTAAAGAGTTGTCAAAATGTTAATAATATGCTATTTTTTCCCTACAGAAAACCTTAATGTTTCAACAAAAACATCCCCTTTGGCCAAAGTTGTTTAAACAATAAATAAATAAATAAATATTGAACTAAGACAAATAGTATTACACATGTGCAAAACTGATCTTTGGATTTTGACCAGTGCAGACCCATTGGTATTTCCTTGGTCTAATATGTTTGGAATAGAAAATTAATTTGTATATTTGCCTTTTAAGGTTATTGATGTCCCCCTGAATTCGGGCAGTCATTATAGGCTCAGCGTTTGTTGCACTAGTGTAAAAGCCATCCTGACACCTTTCCCTTTGGAAAGTCAGCCCAAAAGAAGGTGTCTGCGAATGCAGAATGTTGGGTCTTATCTTCTCCTTGCACACATCTTTAATGCTTTGAGTTTAGAGAAGAGCAAAAACAAAGTGACAAAATATCCCCATGGAAGTTCGTCAAGGAAGGGGTTAAAAAAGTGGAATCTTTGTGACTGTGAAGGGCTGAATTATCTTCCTGACACCAGCAGGGGTTGCTGTCACTAGTTTGTGGTTGTCACATTCCTGTTATGCTTGACCTTGGAAAGGCTTGACAACATAGTCTGGATTTGATTAACGGAATTTCATGTTTTTTCTTTGCTAGAGTCACCCCCCACCTCGACAAACATTTAAAAATGTTAAGAAAGAAAAAAAAAAGTTTGGAAAGCAAACATTTTCCCAAAAGAAATTTATAGTTCAAATTTACACCAAGTTCGCACTAACTGGAGCAGTCCGGGTTTCCACTCAGGCTTTGAGTGCTCTCTGTAAACCATTAGTCACTTCCCTGGAAGAGGCAGCTTTTTATAGGCAGCAGGATAAAACAGGCACAGATGTGTGTGTAATATTAGAGGCTTTCACATGTACCTGCATTTTTTTTTCCTAAATCCTAGAAAAGAAAAAAGAGTGACCATAGAAAGAAATTAATTGAAGTCTTGGACGTTTTTTTTGGTTTTGGACAGCTACCATGAAGACTGGTTTAATTAAAAGAAAATATGTTTTTGGTGTACAAAATCTTGCCTTAGGGATTTTTGACATTGTGGCAATTTATATCATGAAGATAGAAGTTGTTTAAATTTTAACAGGTTGTTTTTTTTCACTCTATAGGACTGTGATTATGCCAGCTGCCAACGAGTTTGATCCAGAGATTGTCCTGGTGTCAGCGGGATTCGATGCTGTGGAAGGCCACGATCCTCCACTAGGCGGGTACAAAGTCACAGCTAAATGTAGGTATCGTCAAAAGGTGCATATTTTTGAGTTGATATTTTTTTTGAGTTAGGAACCTTACTTTAAGTGTAACTTACACCCATATTTCTATTTTGTGAGATGACACCCAAGTCACTGATGGAAGGGACTGTCTATCAGTTAATACCCAGAGATGCCCGTGGAGTTGTGGGTCTCGCTCAGCTCACAGACAGGGTGGAAATGAGCATGTTAGCATTTCTGGCTCACTCCTTTCTGTTCCTTTTGGCATTTTTGTCTTGGCTTTTTAAAGTATTACTTTTCTGGCATTCAAATAACATATTAGAGGTTTCATGCTTTTCAATAGGCCCCATTTTCCAAATGCTGGAGTAACTTATTTCTCTTTAAATATATATTGGAGATTTTAGACTTTGGAGGCCTAAATCCAATCTCATATTGCTCCTTTGTTATTGTAATCTTTTCAGCTCGATGGCATTAATCCTGAATTACATCAGTGTTCATGAAGGCCAAAGTTTTCTAAAAGACTACTCTGTTGGGTTGCAATGTTTGGATGTCCATTTCAGTCCTCCAAAATGTGTGTTCATGGCAGAGATTTAATACTTTCTGAAAGACAGGTCTGTCTGAGGTGTCTCATATGTAGTGCTACAAAGTCACTAGTTCTTGCTGGGTATTGTGGCCAAAATGATTCTGAGCCTGGGATGTTAAGCAATGCTGGGTAATGCAGCAACGCTCTGTAGAGCAACGTGCGTTGGAACATCACTATACACAAATCGCTTTTCCTGAGACAACACAAAATGGTTTCCTAATTCAATACTGCTAATAATGTTCCTCAGTATATATACTTCTCTTCAGTATAGCTCAAGAAATACCACAATAACATTTAATTAGTTAGTAAATATGGATCTCTGCTGCTAATGACAAATGCCTTGGGACAGGACTGGAGAAGTCAATGAGACCAAATGGCATTCACCACATTGCACAAATGGACTCCAGCTCAGGGGATTTTGTCCTTCTGACCTCTGCCTTTTGTTACAGGTCAGTAGAATGAAACTAGTTGTTACCTCAGGAGGAGCAGGGAAGAGAGACGTATTTTTTATTTTCATTCTAACTGCGTGCTGCACAGGGTCCCCTGAATATCAAGGGTGAAAGGAGAGATGGAGAGCTAGACTGACGGCTCAGGGTGGTGTGTTGTGGGAAGCGGGAATGCAGGGAGCAGTGCAAGGGCCTGCCCAAAGACACTCACGCTGGGGCTAATGCACAAGTGGATGGGAAAGGGAATATCCCCGTGGCTGCGAATAAGACGCATTGAGTTTTAGCACAGTTTTTCAGGTTAATGCAGTGGGTGTGCTAGAGAGGAAAGAAGGGTAGCGGCCTGTATGCATGTTTGAGTAGCACTTAACTGTGTATTCCAATTTTTGGTAAAATGTTGCACATGAAAAAAAACCTTTTTAAGAGGTTTCCTCACTGTTTTTTTTCCAAAGTATGGTTCCTGGCCAGAGCACCATTTCATGAGCTTATGTGGTAGGGAGATGGGCTTCTGAGAAACATAAAATAGATATTTTTTTGAAAGGCATTGTATAATTATCTGTATTTAGCAACTGAGAATGCTTGCTAAATGTCCCTTAATTATGCATAGTGCTCCACTATGATGCTCTGGCACTCATGACGTTCCAGCATAGCAGCTTCAACAACTTACCTGGAAACTGCAATAACATTTGTATTTTCCTCTCAGGATAGACTGAATATCACCCTGAGAGCAAAGAAAAACTGTTTGATATTGCGATCAATGTTAATTTTCATTCATGAATGGATTAACTTTTCATAACTTTTTTTAGAAACTGAAATCATGCTCCATTTTTTAGCATAAGAGGCTGCAACTTGCTTATATGTTTATAAGCAAAAAATATGGTGATTTACAGTAGGTGGCTCTTGTTTAAATTAAGGGAAAAGCCAAGATAGACCCAGATAATGATCATGCACCTGAGGGATGAATAAAGCCTTTTGTACAGAGCCAAAGGAATTTATTATTTCCCCAAAACAAAATTCTCCACATACCACCATACCATTTTAGAACATAGCATACTATATGTGGTATGTAGAAAAATGAACAGTCTATTAAAAAAAAAGTCCAAAGAGAAACATTCATATTAAAGATTAAAAATACTCATGCAAATTTTTAATATAATTGGTTTGTAATAATTAGAACTGATGCCCCAAACAAGTAAATGCAAATTAAAGTTTTACCTGTAAATATCCTTTTTATATAAATCCTTAGCATTTTGTGTACACTTAATACATTGAATTTTCTGATTTCTATGACCCAATACAAACTTTACACATATAAATTAGGAAGACATTGACATCAAAGGAGAGAAGATGGGTCCTTAGCTACTAATCTTCCCGTTAAAGAGAGTTAGGGAGACCCTAGATTCTTGATAAGGAATCATTTATGTCTTTCCTTAAGAAAAAAAATTAAATTGTATTAACCAATCAGCATTCCCAAGTCATAAAGTAAAAACCATAGATGAAGATAACAGATTGGACTGATTACAGCCTTGGAGTAACCATATAGCAGACATTTACAGAAAAAAGAAATGGTCTACTAAATCTACACAGTTTGAGAGGTCTAAATTATAACTTGCTTTAATCCAGTATTTTACTTTTTCCTATATCGACGTATAATCTGATTTACTGAGGAGTTGCCATTTCTGACTAGTAAACAAACACATCAGCAACAAAATAGTCATATATATTTTAGCAGCTGAGTGTAGGATGGAAAAGCGCCAATGGAGATCAGTGATGATAGCAGAGCTAGGAGATATCTCACTTGCCTAGTTTATTTCCAGTCCCATTAAGTAAAGAAATAGCTAATGGTCTTTTTCCACTGAAGAAATAGTATTTAAAAAAAAATGTGAAGGAAGTTTGAGTCTTTCCTTTCTTATTGCACTTTTCAAATCACTTTCCCTCAGTAAATTTTTTTCCCGAACTGCCTTCGCAATTCGTCCTTGTCTGTTGATTTTTTGAGGAGAAAAGTTTTCACTAAACTAATGAATATTTAACTAACTTTTACCTGGTCCCAAAACAGATTTTGTTTGGTGCAATCTAGAAATGAAAACAAGCATTAACCAAACATTCATTTCAACTCCAGCTTTGAGGATTTCACAGGCCCATTGTCTTTGTGTTGGCTTTTTTTATCCTTTGTTCCTATCCTCTCACTTAATGAAGTGCTACCATTTCAAAACGTGCTCATATATACCTATATACACATACACATCTTGAAACATATACTCGACCCATGTGCATAAACTTTGAGATAGTTTTTATATTCTATCAAGGAAAAAGATGGGCTTCAAAGACTTGAGATGAATGCACATGGCAGAACTTTCTGCTGCCAGGAAGCTCTTAGGCCTTTGGTACCAGCTATATGCCTAATATCTTAGTTAGAAAAGGCAAGCTTTATCAACAACACCATTTATAAGACTACGTAGCATAAGTGGAAACAGTAGGTATACTTCTGAATGCACAGCCACTTTGTCAGGAAGAAGGTCTTCCCCAAAAAAGTGATTGTGTCAGAAAAAGCCCATTAAATGCTCTGGTAGTCCCCGTGGCCCAATGTTTTGCATCGGTTATAGGTGCCAACTCCTTCTCAGGAGCTTCTCTAGCTTCTGGTAGGGTCTGGCTCAGATTGTCCGGGATATTCAAGCAATTTATCTCAGATTTTACTTTCTATGGCCCCTCTTATGACTCAAGCTTAACTTCATTAACCAAAATAGCAAAATATTTTTTGTATTGTCAAGTCCATCTTTAGTATTGGCATAGCTCTGTCCATGTTGCTTGGTTAAACTGGTTCCCCAAGCTCTGTGGTGAAGGTGGATTAAGCAGTGGGACCTCTCTCATGCACAACTCTCTTATGCAGAGTAACTATTGATGTCATTGGGATCCCTTTTTTTACATCAGAGACTATAAAGGTGCTTTAATTTTACTGCGAACTCTAATCAGATAAGCGGAAAACATGCCTCAGTTCCTGACTAGCCTAATATTTCCTTTTTTATACTAGAAATGTTTTTTTTTCTTTCAATAAAGTACCAGATAACATATCAGCACAATATATTACATAGTATAAAGACATAGTTGTATAAAATCTACTTTTTGTACTGGAGTAGTAAAAATTGTATTGACAATAAAGTATAGGAAAAATAATGGAGAAAGAAATGAAGGGGATAAAGGAGTTTTATATTTAGAATATTAAGGCAATGCCTGAAGAATATGAATCTACTCTTCCATCTTGTCCTGACGACACGTAGGTGGAACTACTGAAGACAGAGCTGATATATTTTGTGCTTTTTTTTTTATAGTTAATCTTTACAGCCTCTGCTAAACTGTATTGTATTATCACACCATTTGAATTTTGTACAGTGAACAGGCCTGAAAAAGACCTGCCAGATCTGATCATAAATTTGCAAGTTGTTACATCCTGTAAGAGCACTGTTTTTAAATTTAGCTCTGCTGACTGAAGTTCTCCCTGTAACATTATCCCGAGGTGAAGTACTTTCTCTTTGTTTTATAGAGCAGCCCTTAGAATAATGCTTGCATTAAAGTCACTGAGATCACTTTACTGTTCATGTAAATATTGCACATAATTGCTCATTAAATGGTGACCATTCCATAAAAAGAATAAAGTAAATAGAGAAGTGTCAAGCAAGAATGAAGATTTTTTTTTCAGGGTACTTATCTTCCTGAAGCACTGCATTTGTTAAGGGCTATGATGATTTACTGGAGTTTTCCTGTTGTTTTACTCTCTTATTCCAAGATGCTATTTGATACCAGAGTGCAAAATAAGATCAGCAATTAGCAACAGGAAAAGATACCACTACAGGCATTTAAAGAGTAAATTATATTTTGTCAGTTTGGATACCTGTCTACCATTACACCAAATTCATGATGCAAAGTT
>KZ505892.1:182216-198926 GCA_002844005.1 Limosa lapponica baueri
TTTTTTTTTTTTTCATAAAATTTTCACAAAGACTTATAAATGTTTGGTTTGATTTTTTATTATGTTTCATTACATTCAAAGACAGTTTTGTAATTGATTTTAGTGGAACTGGCCATCTTATTATAAATGTACCTGTAACATAACCACTTTACTCAAACAGCCACCTCTAGCACAGTGTACACTGACCAACAGAACCTCTCACACCTACACTCAATATTTTTAAAAGATAAGGTGGAAAATATCTTCTATACCAAGGTAGGACATATACTTCAAGCAGAATCTGAGAGGATATATTTAATTAAGTAAATAGTCAGCACTGTTCTAGATATATTTCATCTGAAAGACAATAGCAGTCTTTTGTATTTTGCTGACTACTGACAATTTGAGTCTCATAAACCAGATGGCAAACATTATGTCTTGAGTAACCTGCTTTTTTTCCTCAAAATCTGCCCATCCTTCTTGTCATCTTGACTCAACTACCTAATTTAGTCCATTGGATAACCCATCCTTGCTTGGTACCTGTTTTTATTTTTTATTTTAATAAAACCCTACTGAAAGACAGTGCATCTGGGAAATATATTGGTAGACGTTGCTTTAGAAAAGTGTCAAAAATAAGCATATAATCAAAAAAGTTTAGAGAAAAGGTCTGGCTACTACAGGCATATTCCCTAAACTTTATTTTATTATAAATGTAACTACGTTAGTGAATTGTGCCTTCTGTGTTCGTTTCAGTTCAATGACTTGTACCACTTACTACCTTTGGGAGACTGATCTGTGCAGATTTCACTCTTGGAGCATGTCCCTAGAAATTCGATTTTAATTTGCTTCAATTTATGTCTCTAAAGTAAGCAATCATTCACCTCTTTCAAATGTCTCCTTTTTGAAGCAGTATAGATATTTATGGTGGCACCGTTCAGAGATATGTCAATTGCTAATCTGAAAGAAAAGGCTTGAGAGCAGCAAATTCATTCATGATGGAAAAGGACGTATTCCTGCGTTTCAGCCTGGGAAATCCCAGGTGTGAGGGTGGCAAGGCTTGCTGCCAGACATAGGAGCTGAAGGCATTCTTCTGACCAGGTGGCCTAACTTCTAAAACACCTGGACAAATGGCCAAATTCCTTTCTTTCTGGGATATCTAAGAGCCACCCTGATAAACGCATGCCACTTACCAAGTGTTTATCATCTTATTAGCAGAGAAGTGCCAGTATATTCAAGGGAAAAGAACAGGGGAATAAAAATGCACTAGGGGAGTTAAGTACTTAAGCAGATCTTAAAAGAGCTGATGATGTATTTCTTAGCCAAAGAAAGCAAGGTGCAAAGTGGTTGATAGGATAACAAATATTTTGAATCAGAAGTGCAGTCTGAGAAATTATTGCTGGGAGTAATGGAACAAATTTGGCATAGAAATCCTCTGTCTGCATATAATTATTTTCAAAGTGTACGAATCTGGAAATATTCTACAAGGTATTCATAGACGAATAGGCTTCAAAGCTAAAAAGGTTATTATTACAACATGCTAATATGACTTCTTCCATGTTACATGTAGGACAACCATAATTTCTACATAATTTCCATAATTTCTGTATAAAAATACCCCTGCTATATTGAGATTTGAATGATTATTGTAAATATATTAGATAATATTATTATACAGAAAATACTTTTATAAATAATTTCCCAGTAAGTATACAATTAATACATTATAACTTGCTTAAATAAAAAAAAATTAAAACAGGGCTTTGTAACTTACAAAATCTCTAGCAAGAGTAATTTTTACTGAGGTATTAACAGAAGCGTAGTCTACTTAATCTAAATGCATTCATCTCTAATTTCATATTTACCTGAGAAGCTTCTCTCTGAGCCTACTGTGTTCACAATGCCAAAGCATGCCCAAATTTTACCTGCCTTGATATAAATAGTCTTTCAGAGCCCTAGATGAGCTAAGTTTGGCTTTCTGAACATTATACACCTTAATAAGTCCAGATTTGTCCTTGACAGTCAATACAGAGAGGTGTTTAATTCCAAAGAAACCTTCATCCTTTCTGAAAATCGGTGCAAGATATCTTCTGGGGAGATTCCTCTCTCCCCAGAAGAATGTTAAAATTAAAGGGTTTTTTCCCATCCAGCATTATTTGCTTCAAGATGTAGAAAGATAATAGATTGAATATGAAATTAAATTAAATCATAAGCAAGTTTTCTGTTAACAGAGACCAAGTTGCTAAAATTGATAGTTAAATGATAGGACAGTTAAATGATAGTTAAGTGATAGGAGAATCTATGGATTCTGTTATTTTGCACTAACCCATGAATAAGCAGGAATACAAAAAGAACTTTCTCCTCAGATGCAGCTGTTAAGAATAGGCAGTATTTTAGAAGGGGTGCAGAGCTGAAGCATATGGATAGGAGATGATGAAGGCAAGGGAAGAGATACAGTGAGTGAGGAGGTCCTGTAAACTCCCGATAGACAGATGTTAACCTTCCTGCAATGCCTCAGACAAAGTCCAGCTCCCTTGTCAGCCCCTGTTTCTCCAGCCCCCTCAGCTATCATAAATGCCCTGCACACATCCTTCTACACATACACCCTGGTACTGTACACATACATATTTGGGCTGACAATTAAGAATTATGGGGTTTTTTTAGTGTTCTGTATCAAACATCTGGACACTTTCATGCCATGGTCTGTCTAGAAATTACTTTCAATATATTCTGAAAGTAGGCTGCGATTAAAACTGGTCTTAGCAGCACATGGTGTCGGTACCTTTAGATGACACTCATACGCACTAAAATTTTCCAGGGAATGGAAGACCCTAAGGAGGAGAAAAACTATGAAGCCATTTGTGGTGTTTTTATTGTTGCTTCAACAATTTAATCCTTGAGCTGAAAGGCAGAGAGAATAACAGGAAAAAGCTGGCCACAGAACAAATAAATATGACATTGGCTTGTATTCATTACAACACATTGGACAAAAATGAACAACGGCAACTATCAGCTTTCATGCACTTCCTTGGGAAATGCCAGTGTTGTGTAACTTGACCAAAAGGACCATGTATACCACTGCACAGACACAATGCTAGAAGCACTAGTAGAAAAAGACCATTTCATGTAGAGGTCCTGTTTACTTGGAATATTTATTGCATCCATCCAAAAATGCCAGTTTAGCATATCGCTGCACATTTTCTACTCTTTCAATTTTCAGAAGAATTCCAATAAACTCATTTTGCTACTGAATGGGAACAATATTAGAAAGCATTGTCCAGAGACTTGGAGGGATAGAAAGGAAAAAAGAAAGGTCAACACAAAAGAAAAGGATTAGATGAATAAAGGTATGTCAGAGCAAAGTTTCCCATGAAAGATTATTGAGAATAAAGCTTTTTTTTAAACAAACATAAAAAATAATATATAAATCAAGAACACAAAAGCCTTGTTTTATGATTTTTTTTTGGTGCTGTTTAATTCCTTTATATCTTTTTTTTTGCCATTGTTAAAAAACAGCCAAAACTTCAAAGGCAAGCTGCATGTGTTCTAAATCAGGACTTCAGTGCTGATGTATGACAGCACAAAAATTAAAACTAAATAAATGTGCTGTCTAAACTCCCATATTTCTCAAAAAAACTGCTTTAAAGGCTTTAAAAAATTAGAATTATTGCTTGATCTTACTTTACCAACCATAATGTTTTCACCAGAGTAAATGACAAAATATTATATTAAAAAGAGAGAAAGAAAAAAGACTGGTGTCTGAATATATCCGAACACCTGTATTTGGCTGTCTTGCAGTTTTGTCAGACATGCAAGGGGGAAAATGAAACTTTGCAGTGATTTGCCTGATAGGGAATATGAACTGCATAAATTCTCAGCTTATCCGCTGTTTTCTGGAAGGCTCCTTGACAGTCAGGGTAAATCAATGAAAACAAGGCAGTATGTCTATGAAGGAAAGAATAACATTCCTGGTTTATCACATAAAGATGGTTGAAGAACGGACAGATTCTCATGAAAAGTTGTTTGTGAAAGTTTTCCACTATTTTCTTTTCAAAACATGAACTTTGTAACAGGTCAAGTTATTATTCCATTTTATTCTACTGTCTTTGGATCTGATCTTGCTTTTTTCTCTCCTTAAGTGAAATGGCATGTCTGACTCCAAAGGTGTCTGATCAGAGTACACCAGTTAAATCTGCTTGCAAAAATTTGTGGAACTGGGGCCTTTGTGGACTTCCTTTTCCTCTGGCATTTACTTTTAAAATGACCATTTGCTGTTCTTCTACTAAGCTGTCTTCATTTGTATTGAATCATTTGTTTTATCAGGTTGCAAAAGGAACAAGTGGCCCAGGCAAATAGGAATGCAAATGCTGTTCTTTTTACTAAACGTTTCTTTGATTTTTAAAACTCATTTATCCCATCCCTGCTTGTGTTCCTTTTACATTTTCTATTAAGAAATAGTCACAGGCTCTAATTTATGTTCTCATTGAAGTCTGAGGAGTGGCATTTCTCTGCAAAGGCTCTCTGATATTTGTGTGATCAAGAGAACGGGTTATTTACTAATTATCTCTTCATCTTCCTATTGTATCACTTCCCATCTTCCCTATTCTATTGTATATAAAGTTTCAATTACACACTAAGAGAGCAGATACTATAGGATGTCATGTTATGAGCACTAATAAGAAATGGATAATTAAGGTTAGGAAGTCAAATTAAGCAGCGTGCGGGGAGACTCTAAGATGAACATAACATTTGGCAAATGCTAACCGGAATCTTCACTAACAACTTTATGAACACAAGATTTGGCAAATACTAACATATGTTTACAAACAGTATTATAAATGCAAAATAGGGCTATCACTATCTGAATTATTTATTTGTAATTAATACTTCAATCAGTTCTAATAATGTATAAAAGATTGGCCATACTTATATACAATATAAGTACAGGGATAACCTCCTGGTGAGTGTGAGATATTCTGGGCTTCCCCAACTTTAACTATTCAATCTTGGTGTCTGAGTTGAAAGCACAGATCGCTGAGATGGCTAGTGGAGCCTCCAGAGGCTGACTGAAGAGTACCAGAGCTCTCCAGAAGTGGCTAACCAAAAAAGCCTGACAACCTGAGAGATTTGAAGACTCTCTCAGGGTTAATTGCAGATTTTTGGATATTTACTAAGTGCTAAAGTTGCCTCTCCCACATATGGACTTCAGAGTTTGCCAAGATTCCTCTTGGAGCCTGTTACTTTGAGATTTTTAATGTGCACTACTGATATAGAGAACACGTTTTCATTTTTGGTAAATTTTCTTATAAAGGCTTTACAATGTCTAGTCAAGGAAGGGGTTTGTCACTGTTTCCGTACAGATGTCACCTAGAACACACATATGGAAATGATATGTGTGCTTTGCATATTGAACTTTTTTAAATGTGGCCTGAAATTTTTTTTGTTTATAGAAAAAAATATCAAGACTTTAAGATGCTGGATAGTTAGAGTTGCAGCAAGTAGAAGTTACATTTATGTTGCCTATGTTTTCTCTTCTTCCCTTTTCTTGGAGAAGTCCTCAGAATTTTTTATTTGCAGCAGCCCTTTGATGACTGGCAAAAGAATACTCTTGGGCTGCCAAAGCGTCATTACCTTTTCCTATTATAGTCTCTGCTGCCCAATGAACTGCTGAAACTTATCATTTCTATTCTCCTCATTTCATTCCTAATTAAGATATCAGCAGCATGTGAAAATAAATAAATGTAAAATTTGAATCTGGATCCGCTGAAAGTAGCATCAATAGAGACTCTTTCCAGAAGAAGTTTTCCAGTTTGGCACAAACCTTCATCCAGCTGTAGGATGAATGAGTTGCTCACGTTAGGCTCAGCTGAAATTGTTTACACACTCTTTCTTTGAAACAGTAAATCCAGAAATTGCATATAAAAACCATGCACAAAGGAACATTATTTGGGTTGTAAGGTCAATTGCTCTGAAGTTAGGCCAAGTGAGATTTATGACTGCTTGCACAATGAACCCCTTTTGCATATACTTTAAGATAGAGTTGTTAATTAAATGAACATCTACTATTCTGGACCTTTACTTTTCTCAGTGTAGAGAAGGCCAGGTTCAGAGAGTAACTATAAACCAGCAACAAATGCTAATGTCAAAGTTTCTGCCTGAATCTAAAAACCAGAGGAAATAAATGTTCCTCTACCTTCTTCTGTATATCAGTTTTTCCTGTTATCCTCCTTTTTATAATGAAAAGCAAGTTTAATCATCATGAGGTCTTTTTTAAAAAGTGGTTGGTACAAAAAATAGCCCTAGATTCCTTTCTTCTTGAATCTTAATTTCAGACGAAATAGAAATGTTTTTATTTCTCCAATTGTACAATTCGTAACATCAACCAGCAGGTCACTTATGCATTACTTCTGGCTGTGAAAAGCCACAGCCAGAAATTCAGATTTATCTCTGATCCAAATATTAAATCGCATGCACTATACAGTTGTGTCCCATAGAGCAGACAATAGTCATGTAGAAACAAATTTCTCTTGAGCATTTCCAGACACAGTGAGGAGGCAGGAAGACCCAGTACAGCATGTACAAGAAGAAGTAATACCATCCTAGTCTGAAGGGGTCACAAGGAATATTCCTGCCTGTTTCTTGGACAACTGAAACAGGATAAGATGAATAAAACCCTTGTTTTTTTACAACCACCTCTGCCTGCAACCACACACTTGCTCACTCACACCTGTATGAGCCCTGCTGGCTGCACACATTGGATTTCGCACCCTTCAAATAGGCAACATCCTGGTCTTACTCTGATTTGTATAGATTTCAGCACTAAAGAAATGTGCTTTATTAATAGCTACCACCACGAAGAATTGTCTTCAGTTTAGAAGTGACTTTTTTACCTACCTGCAAGCACTTGCCCTCAGACATGTTTCCTACTCAGATCTGAGCACTCAGTCCGTGCAAGTGTTATAATAAATATAATAAGTACATAGATTTACTGTTTGAGTTCACAATGCGTATGAGGAAAAGAAGATAAAAGCTTTTTGTTTGTGATCTTTGTTAGAAAGACTGCCAGGT
The DNA here is from genome assembly GCA_002844005.1 of Limosa lapponica baueri. Lineage (NCBI taxonomy): Eukaryota > Metazoa > Chordata > Aves > Charadriiformes > Scolopacidae > Limosa > Limosa lapponica. Next base: position 189,261 of record KZ505892.1, read on the forward strand.
CACCTTCCAGATATTTCAGATTGGGCTAGGTGCATGCTAGGACTCATCAGCTTGAGATGGAGTCACACATCACCTAGGATGGAGACAGCAGCCATCTTTTCCACTGCCACTAAGGATTCATATATATGGAAAGGTACTTTGAGTTTACGATGATCCATTAGAATAGGGCATGGTCTGACAAGATGTATAAGTAGCTAAAAGGTTAGAAGGAGCAACTGCTGTTGGATCCTTGAGTCCAGATGAGTTCAGGAAACATCACATTCACTGTAAATGTCTGTTCAGGTTGATAAAACGTGGATCTCCAAATATGCATTTGAACTTTAATGTGGATTTAATTTCTTAAATTAACTTATTTCTTAATTAACTTATTTTACTATGGTTAAAAGAAGAGCAATGTTCACACCAACTTGGCCAAATTTTGCTCTCCATTCCAGAGGTATAAATCTGTGGGATTACTTCAGATTTTGTCTCTGTGATAGTATGGTAACACTTCTGAATAAATGGCAAGTGATGTGATTGCTTCCAGGGAGAAGTATCTGCTTATTTAAATACCTTATTTGCTTTGAGTGTTATCACTGACATTTTTGCCTACACATACAAACCTGTCACCTGAAACACACTGTATTTTCAATTCAGTGCCAGCTGCCTCTGTTTAGACCTTGTTTGAGTTAGTAATCTGTCACTGAGGAATCCAGCGTTCACTGCTGAAAATATCTGAATCATGTTCATGTCAATATAGCTGTGGGACTGCCTCACCTTCCTCTGTATATATATATTGTATATTATATATATGTATATATATATTTCTCTGTATATACAGGATACAAAAGCATATCCCTGGACAAGAATTCAAAAATGCTCTGCATCCCTTTACAGAAATAAGGTCATAAGCCTGCTCTGCTCTCTTTACTTTCTGACCACTCCTGATGGTTATAAGAAAATATAATTTCTTGAAAATATGTAGTTTCATATTTGCACCCATTTTGTTCTTACTCATCCACTTAATCACACAGTAATGTCCCTTACATGCGTTTATTGTCTTTGTTATCTTATTTAATAACAACACCTTTTATTCACCAAACACACATTTTTCTCCTTTTCCCAAGTCTCTCATCTCTAATTTTTTGTTTTATCTCTCATGTGTAATTAATATATATTAATTAATTAATTAATAGTGCCCAGCTGTATTATTTAGATAAAAAAATGGGAAGATGCTAGAATTTTGGTCCATGGTTGTTTCTTTTATGAAATCAAATCAGCACTTTGACCAAAACTGAGAATGACTAAAAAATGCATCCTTCTCTGCTGGAGTGACCACTGTATCCTCTGATGAGTGGAGCTGTTCTGAATTTGATAGTTTTTCTTATTGAGCTTCTCTATTTATCTGTAGTGAGACAGTCAAACACCTTTGTTGTCAAAGGCCATCTAAGTGGCTTTGCCACTAATTTTGGACAATTTTTGCCCAAGCTTTCAGCTGCTGTGGCTCTTCGGCTTTGTCAGAGGGAAGAATAAATGCATTCCTGATGTTGCAGTTTGGTATACGTTGTTTGCTAAGTTTCTGGAGCCACTAGGGATCTTTGAGCTCTGACAGCAGGTTATTTTACTTCTAGTTGTTAAAACTCTGGAGGGAGAAACAGTAGCTATTCTGGTAGTAGATTTTCAGTCCCTCCATTTAGAAAAGCCAATATACTGTTTTTCCTTGAAGAAAAAATTACTGATATTGCTCAAGAAATAGTATTTTAACACTGAATGAATGATTTTTGCCCTGTTATGAACTTCCCACTTTTAAGGAGAATGACTAAGATGACTGTGGTAATGCAGCTGCAACAACATCTGGAGTCCTCAAATTACCTTGACACTAGTTAGCTGGATTTAGGTCTGAGCGTAGCACAGAAATGTCATTGTTTGTCTTGATGTTTCTATTGTTTGATGAAGACCAATTATTTTAGGTCTTCCTTCCAACTTCCCTTAATACCACTGTCCTGCTATGGTAACAGGAGGGACAGTGGTCATTTGCTTACCTATGGATCTTGCAGAATCAGGTCATTCCTAAGTGACTCTGCTCCTCGCTCTGAGGAAATCCAGTAAGTAGTACTCTGGGACTGCTCAGCCACCTGAAGGCGTTTTTCACCCAGGCCTTGTTACGATGCACCTGCATGCTTATTTCATTGTTTTAAGTTTCTCTAAGAAAAGGTAGAAAACCACTGGGTGAAGAATTCCATGAGAGTTTCTGGAGCGCCAGTTTTCAAGTGGTAATTAGTGGGTTGCTGCTTGGCTACAGAAGCTCACAGAAGGACTCTTTCTGAGAACTGTGTCAGAAGACTGGAAAGACAGGAATGAGATTTTCAATATTCTAAGAAAAGATTTTATACTCATATGTGTTTCCGGGGGGAAGAACTTCTGGGGAAACAAAAAGGCCAGTCGTATTCGAATTAACTTGGTCCGGATCACAATTTGTGTCATACACAAAGCCCTCTCATTCACCCAGCAGCTGAAACTGGCCCTAATGTCTACAAAATGAAAAAAAAAAAAAAAAAAAAGGAACGTCTTTACTCTCATTCTTTAAAAATCTTACATGTCTGTGATGAGGATGAGTCATATATTTCATTCTGGGGAAGAGCCAGTAAAACCATCTTCTACATCTTTCCACCTCCTGTGCATCAGAACAAAGTGGCATCAGTCCTGCCTTCACCTGAGGCCTGTGCAGTTCCTCACCACCTTCTCTGGAGCTCCCAGCAGGTCCAGGCTCTTGCAAATTCTGTTGTGTAGTAACATGAGTGGCAAGGTTCTGACATGACTTCTCCATTCGGGAGGAAAGCTGGATGGAGCCGACTGTGTCATTCAAGTGGTGGCTACAGTTTCTTGTACTCTGTGGGGTTTTACCCATCATTTCAAGGCATCTGTGTGTCCTTTTAGTAGTGTGAAAAGGGACAAAGGGTCTGTTGTATGAGTTGAAATCACATCCTTAATTCTTACATGTTTTTGTAATAGACCAGCATAATAGAAAGTTGCTCAATGTATTTTACTTGTAAATTGCAATTAATCAGAAGACTGTAAGGAGTCAGACCTCAAACCTAGTTTCAGTACCATTTCCTTTAGTGAGTTTTACACATTACCTTTTCAATAAGTGGTGACAGGCAGTGCATTTCTGGGTGATTATAGCATGTGTCAGGTGGGGTTAATGGGCACAAGGCCAGAGGGAAAGTGAGTAACTAGTCGAGATGTACAGTAATACCTTAGAAATGCACTGCCTTATTCCCTTCTGATATTATAAAATGATGTTTATTAAACAACGTGATCCAAATCCTGAGGAGCGGTAGACCTCTGATACTAATACTGAGTTCATCAGGAGACTTGATGCCAAATTGCTCAGGCAATAGAGTATTTACCTCAAGTCTATCCACCTACAAGAACCCATCCCTGATATGCTTATTGTATCTATGTCCCTAGTCTTCCAGTGATGAATGATCCACATCTGGAGGCCAGGTCTTTAGATAATGGTATATGCTGATTAACACTGGCTAAGGAACTAGCCCTTAATTTAATGTGATATGTTGATGTGGCAGGGTCAATAAATGACTGCAAATAAAGTGAGAGCCTTAATTTGTAGACTGAGAAACTGTATATGTTGGAAAGATCGTTTAGTCCATGCTGCTTTTCTTGGCAGAATTTTGTAGATCATCTTCAGAAAATGGCAGTCAGTTCTCAGCTTCTGAGTGATGGGCTTTAAATCATATCCTTTGTGTCAGTCTCTTGGGTCAATTCAAAATTAACTGACTTGGCTTTTCATCAGTTAAAAAAAGAAATAAGGCTAGATCTTCCCATCAGATTGTTTTCAGTCATAACTCAGTGCCCACATTTCAGCTAGACTCATTTATAACAGCAGAAACTTTGCCCCACATATTTTAAAAATGTGTCAAGTTGATTTTACAGGCAGTAGCATTATAATAAACTTCTCCAAACTTAATCAAGCTTACTGATTTATTTGGATAGTCAATAGTAGTATCTGATTTTCATTCCAGCATGGATTAGAAACAAATTCCTCATACTTTGAATTATTTTTTTTTTATCAGATGTCTTGTTTTCTAGCCAACCCCTTACTGAGTCTGGACTCAGATTTGTAGATATAATCATCTGTAATTTGTAACATCAGATGCATATATTGTATATCAGTTTAAATCAGGCAACTTGATCAGATTTGGAAGAAGTTGTCATGATAACAGTACTACTACTTGCACTATCAGCTTGGCAAAGTTCACAATGTGTGGGACAGATTTTCAGTAGATAATTATCAGTCTGATTAGTCTATTCTCATTGAATCCCTTTAGAGGAATTTTTAATGTCCAGGGGAAAAAAAGGGAAAAAAAATAATAAAAAAAATGAAACCGGCACCACCCACATGAAGTAACAGCTTTTTTTGGAGAGATCTGAATCTGAGTTTCTGAAAGGCCACCTTGCTGTTTGCAGTTCTGCATTTCCCCTCTTCTGCTTTTTAATGCATCTAAATGTTCCTGAAAACACATCGAAGAACTCTGTGGGATGAATAATCTTGCTTCCTGGGCAGCTTTACTACTAAAAGAGTTACTAAATAGGAATCATGAGGCGAATGGGAGGACAGTGGAGAAATTAGTACTTGGACCAGGTGTGGGATGGGGTAAAGATGAAGAGAATGTGAGGAAACTGAGAAGAGAGGAAGGCACAGAGCAAATAGCTAGTAAGAACAGGGATAAAAACATCCAGCCAGTTTTGGGAATATCCCAAAGTTCCTGCTTTGACTCTGGCAGCTGAAATCTGTGGTTGAATATTTTCCCTGGGAATCCACATGACAGCATTGTAACAGTTTTAAACTGATCATCATTATTTTGTACAATTATGACGTTTCCTGGAGGATGCAGAATCCCTACTGCTTGATAATACAGGGTACAAAATAAATCTCTTCCTTTGTTTTCATATGAATGAACAGGAAGAAGAGTTTGGGGGAATCTTCTTCCTTCCTGTGTTTTCTCTGATGAACATTTTGGTGGTCAGTGCTGATATTGTGTCATGGAGGTGTACAAGTTCCTCCTTCCCAGAAGACTTCCCAAATGGACGATATGACCCTCTTGGGTACATACATATCTCGAGAGAGATGAAGATGCCCAGACCGTCCTACTGAGCATTGTCAAGGTGGCCTTTTCCTGTAGTGAGACAGGTTTGCGTTCTTCAGCTTTAGAAGAGGTATCCTGTGTATCCTTGAGTATGTACTTAAAAGAGATTTAATAAGTTATGTTTGGTGTAGCAGCTAAAGAGCAGTTAATTATGGAAAACATATTACTGTAGAACTAACAGGCATGCAATAAAAACATCTATTACATAAATTGTTAATCCATAAAAAATGTGTTCCTAAGACCATTGGTATTTATTTAATGTACAATTACTGTCTAATTTAATCTAAATGAAATGCCTGCTCAAGACATGTAATTTGAAGTGTTATTGAGCTTCCTTCTCCAGTATTAGAAGCAAGAAATCAGCAGCTAATGCCTGGAGGCCACATCTCTACCATTTAAATTCAGGTACCTCAACACTAACATTCATAATTTCAGCCATTTGGAAAATGTTTTTCATAAGAATGTATTTGGCATTAAAAACTCCCTTTCCCCCTCACTCAGGGCCACATCCTGCTAAGTGAGTCAAACCTCTGACTTAATCCAAATGAAGTTTTGATTGAATAAAAGGTCCTGAATTAAGACCTAAGAAGAAAATATGTTTTCTTATCACAGAACACAAGCTTTGCAAAATGTCCTAGCTCCTGCCAGTGCTGGAAGGGTAAATTATCATTTGACTTCTGTATGGACATATTTATTTAGGACACGTAGCCTGATGACTCAGGAAGTTATGTAAAAACTGACCCAGTTAATTTTAGATGCTATTGTTGGAAGAATATCAATGAAAATTAATCAAATAGTCACGAAGGAACCACAGGGAAGGAGCACAGAACACTGGTGGGTAGACTTTTGGCAGTAATCATCGCAACAGTTTTAATGAGAGGAAAACACATTCTCAAGTAAATTAGAGAGTAATGACATGATTAAATGGTAAATAATAGTTAAATACATGCTTGGAGGTCCAGGACAGAGACTGTGGAGTTTTTGTGTTTTGCATGTGTTCCTCTCCAGGCTGCTCTGAGTAGCCCAGAACTCTGCCTGCAATTTAGGGTCAGATTGTAGCTTTTAAGATGTTGAAGCCGAAAGAGCTGTTGAGGCCCTGCTGCTGAGGCTGAAAAAGCTGAGACTTTCTCCATAACTCCAAAGCTTTGCCAACTTTTCAGTTGTCGACGTGTCCTTGTTCCTCCACCAGCCACCTCCCCTGAGCGAGGGCCAGCACCACAGCTCTGCTCTCCTTAGCCTGCTGTCACCCAAAAAAATGACCGTGCAGGGGACATCTGCTCTCCTTATGCACACTGGGGGAGAGGGAAGGGGTCTGTCTTCTGCTGAGGCAGGTTTAGTCCCCACTAACTGGGCGTTTGCTGGCGAGAAAATGGAGTTGCATACATGAATGTTTATGCAAACAAGGAGCGCTGTGGTGCTGGCTGGGAGTGTACCCCGTCCATATGGTTCCTTTCCCTGTCTGCTGAGGAAAGGATGTGAAAAGAATAACATTAACAAGTTGTCTTCATTCTCAAACATTTCTTTCTCAAAATGGGAGGCTGTACATACAAACTGACTTAGCTTTACTTCATCTAGCCGCCATACACAATGCAGTTGTGTGATGAGTCCAGTGGAGGGGAACTGGCCTGGTTAAGAGGTGTTTCACCTGCTTTCTGTTTGCTACTTTCCATTTCAAGCTGTCAGACTAAGGGTACTTCAAAAATAAAAATAGAAGACTGAAATAACTCTGGGTTCTCTTTTTATAGGGTTTAACATTTTACTGGTTTTCAGTAAGTCCAGGTAGAGTTGCTCCAGAAAGTTGTTCCAGCAGCTTTGGTCAAACGAGGCAGAAGCTCCACCTATGTCATTCCTTGCTGTTTGGCAGAAGCAGAGGGAGCACATGGGGAGCTCATCTGTTACAAAGGAAAAAAAACAACGAGGGCTCTTAGTGTTACAGTGGGAGTTCAGTCCACTAAAAGCTGAATTACTTGCTTAGATGGTAATTCAAGTGATCAGCACACTGTGTTCTTCAATAACAGCCTGGCAGCTTGCTCATTAGTATAATACAGTATTAATTTTCTCTCTTTCTGCCTTCCCACGATAAAATATTTTCTTACGTAAGGCTGAATATCTCCTTCACTAATAGCACTGGAGGAGGGGAAAGGGTATAATTAAAAAGTGTTCTGGTTTTGTTTCAAGAGTTTGTATTTTCACTTCAAAGGCCAGCAGACAACAGCTTATATACTGCGTATTTCTCCAGTATGTACCATGGTTTATAATGGTTTCCATTTTAATCTGGGGTTTTTGCTTCGATATACAATTGTGCACTCACAGGTTTTTTTTGTTAGGAAAATGTATACCAATTGGCGAGTAGGATTTTCAGAACTACTTAGTAGTGTTTTAATGTTGTTTCTTATGTAAAGTGAAGGTTTATCATTGCATTTACTAGGATCATAACAAATGAGTATTAAGTGCTCTTGCAAATTCTACCCTGGATGTCTAAATATTGGATCTATGAAGGAAACAGGTAATTTTAATATTTAGACTACAGAAATTATGAAAATAATAGTTGGCACAGAACCATGCTCACGATTTCCTGGCACACTGCATGGGCCTAATTTTAAAAATTTTGCTATTTCTCTGAAGAACAGATTCATTGAGCACATCTACAGGATTTGAGAAATACCCTGCGTGTATAATCTTCTCTCACTTACTGACTGAAATCATTGGATTTTTAAAATGCTATTTATTTTTGTTACTATTAATTTGTGACATTTTTACTCACGTTTATGGACACAAATAACTGTGGATACTGCCAGGGCCCTTTCCATCCCTGATTAACAGGTGCCCCATAGGCATTCAGACATTCAGACTCTAAGTGGCCTGAAGGCACCTGCAGCCCCAAAGAAGCAATGCCCATTTAAGGCTGGACTGAAAACCAAGCTCTGATGTTTTAACATGATGTTCCATTTTATAGCTGAACTTTTTCTGTTTTTATAAAATGCCACTAATCTGTAACTGTTATGCGCCACTGCGAAAGCATGCAGTTTTAGAGTATGGCAAATCCAAACCAAAAACCATCTTTTAAGGCCAATATCACAGCTGGTACCTCTGTCAGCAGGCACAGTGGGAGAGCCAAGAACTGCTGCTGATTTCTAGAAATTCACATGAGTTGGAAGACCCAAGATTCAAAATTGTCTGACTTGTCTCACTCCTTTCTCACCTTAGAGTTGGTCAGTGGGGTGTCAAATATGTGCTTGACCTCCTTATATCAGGGGAGATGACTGATTCTTTTCATGGTGCTTGTTACTATTTTCCTCTTGTTTTTTCTTAATTATTTGGCATGAACTACAGTCCATCTTAAAACCATTACTTAACTGGGATTCCTTTCTTTCCATTTTGTTACTCCTGCACTCCAGGGGATTTCCTTGAGGAAGCTAATAGCTTTCCTAGGTTGCTGCAGTGACATGGCATCCAAGTTTCTTTGTTAAGAATTTCCATAACTCATTCGGTCACTGGTGATGTTGGTACTGTTGGCTAAAGTTATTTCCTCCTTTTCTTGCAAGTCACCTTTACTTTCTCGGGGTAGTTACGCTGAAGAAAAGCCCCCATCGTGTTGATTTGGTTTGGCAACACTTAATCTTGTTACTGTGATCTCTGTTGGGAAAGATGCTTTCTGTATGGCTCATTGCATGGATCCTGACTCAGCCAAGGATGGTTATTATAACACAGATACTAGGAAAATCATTAGGAAACCAAGCAGACAAACTAACATTGTAACAATGTCTGTGAGTTATATTATGTATGGTTGCCTAAAAGAAGAAAAAAGGCATTGAGAGAGTCTTTACATTTATGGCCACACATACCTCAGAAAATTACGATGTGGCTGTAGCAACATTTGTGGTCATACAAAATTTTCAAAATGTGCAGGGCAAACATGGTAGAGCTTTCCCTTCTTCACAGAAGCTGTATAACATGAAGGATAATGGGGTCTTAAAAGTGCTGTTGGATTTCTCACAGACCCGAAGGTTAAGTTGTAGATTTTGTGGATGTGAGGAGTCTGCGCCTGTTCATTCTTCTTCATTTCCTTTAAATGCTGGATGTACGACTCACTTTACGCTGCTGGCACTCTCTTATGAATCCAAAGATCACATGTGTAACATGCAGACAGAAATAAATCCTGTAGGTAAAAGAAAGTAGAAATTGGCTAAAGATCAAAGGTTATCCTCATTCCACTCCTTCCTTCACTTTTATTATCCTGTCTAAATTTGGTCTTTTGTAGAGACTGTTGGGTGGTGGGTGTTTTTTCTTTTTTCATGAGGAGAGGTTGAGCTTAAATGAGAGTTTAAGATTTTATTTGTTTTTCAACCCTGTATGTAATTTGAACCACAGTGTAGTTACTTTGCTAGAATCAAACCTGCAGTTCTTAGAGGGTACAGAAGATTGCGGAGTGGCTTAAGGAAACAGTATTTCACCTCAAGAGTTATGTGATCATCTGCAGATTAAGTGGCAAATAGATTTTTCTTTTTCTTTTTCTTTT
>KZ505892.1:204252-233854 GCA_002844005.1 Limosa lapponica baueri
AAAAAAAATAAATCAAGATCTCAGGTTTTCTTGTCCTTGCTTCTGTCCAAAAGCAGAAAATTTCCACGTCACTTTGAGAAAAATCCATTTGACCATTTGCAGAGGTAATTAGGAGCACTGTAGGTTATCTCCTTGGAAGGAAATCTTCCTAAGAGGTGAGAATAGATTAAGCAGCTGGATTCCCTTGAAATCCAAAATCAAAACATGGAAATCCTTCTGGAAGGTAAAAAGACAGGATGAGTATCAGTTGCTTTAAAATATCCCTGAATTTTCTTGACACAATTTGAGAACTTGTCCATTAAAAGAGCATCTGTCAAAACAAAGGAAATGATGGACTCAGATAATTAGAAAAGAGACATAGCTTTTAAACCTATGCATTTCTTGTGCTTAAAATTCAATTCTCTCATTCATCATGATCCTCTTTAAATGATTCTACGGTATTTCACAGACTGTGGTTTCAAGTACTTATTTTTAAAGCTTATGTAGATATATATTACTTCAACGAAGAAAATAATTAAATGTTAAGATTTCTTTCTGAAATGTTATTTCAAGAGCTGTCTGAAAATTGGTTAGAATATTGAGATTTTTCTCCAAAGTCTTTGTCATGGAGAATGAAAATTCCACTCTATTTTGTCCATCTTAGCTTTGGGGCTACAAAGACCTCTGCTATGCCTTTTGGCGCCAGGTGGTGATGAGTAAGGCTGCTCTACACATGCAAGGATAGGTTCTGGTTTCTTTCCTCCACATTACTTTTGAAGAGGCACTACTTGGAGATAAAAAGTCCTCAGGAATAAGCTTTCCTTGAGTTCAGAATCCTAAATCCTGCAGCTTATTTCCAACATAACTGCATTCAGTTGGGAATTCTTCTGCAGCCAGAGAGAATAAGGAAGGATTCCTTCAAGCAAAAAACGCTTTTGAGTCAAAAACTGAGGATTTAGTTCTTCCTTCATTCTTTCCCTTTTGAAGCAGGCAGGTGGGATATTGCCATGGGACATAGAAATCAGTCTAACACCATGGTCCCTCTGATCTGTCTACAGGTTTGGGCAGTGTCTCTTAGCTCTACGTGGTACAGCAGTTTGCCGTGATGTATAACAAGTGATAATTAGTCGCAGACGGGGTCATGCTCTTCTTTGCATACAGGAAGCAGAGAAGTGCAGTCCGCAGTGTGCTTCTGCCCAGCGGGACTCTGCAACAAAGGCACACAGAGGATGCATGTCTGCTCTCATTGACTGTGGCGGCCAAGGCTGAATTTGGCCCTAAGTGCAAAAACATTTTTAAGTGACTAAATTTAACATCTTCTAGTAAATATTCCTCTGGCTTGAATTTCAGTCTGAAGCAGAATTTGACAAAACATTGTGATTGGTTGGCTCCCAAGCATGCTTGAAGACTTATACTGGACAATTTTCTTGCAGAGTGTGAAGTATGTGCTTCTTTCTTGCAATCTGTTGAGCTGGCATTTAGGAGGGGACGGTAATTTAAGTGGAAAGCTCATACTCTGCAGCTTTCCTGCTGATGATGAAAAGTTGGCATTTTCTCCTTTGTGGAATTCAGTGTGAATCTGGGGCTGCTTGCCAGCGAGGCAGTGAGCTCTGCCAAGAGGGCCTGGACTGCATTAAAAAAAGGGGTTATTTGCCAGAACAGGTAAGCATTTCTCTCTCCAAAATGGAAATATTAATGGAAGTGAATACGGCCTGAGATCAGTTTTAAATTGCATGGTAAACTTGGTCACAATCTCACATCCTCATTGTTAATCTGAGTCTAACACTAGAAAATAATTAACACTGAGTCTAAGCCACCTGTCAACTGCTGCTTGCATAAACCCAGAGTCCAGAAATAGAGAATTAGGTGGGGTAGGAAAGCAATGTATGCGCCAGAGGTCAGCACGGTGACAGCAAAGTCACCAGTGTGGGCACTGCTAGTTTTAGCCAAGGAAACAGAGAATATTATAATTCCGAAGATACATATTCCAAGGCACCCCTCGTGCTTCAGGGACTGGTAGGTCTAAATGACCTGTTGTGACTTTGAACCTATTTTCTACTGAAAACTTTCTTGTTTATGTGCCGCGCTGTAACAGTGGATCACAAAAATACCTGCCTGAAGTGCTTATGTATAAACAGAAAGTGTAGAAACTTTGAGAAGATTGCTAATATGAGAACAGAGAGGACCTGTGAGATCTTTGAACTTAGTCCTCTGTAATCACGGGCAACCCTAAGAGCGGCAAACCCCAGTCTTTTTGCTGATGTGCTTCTTGCACAGTTTACCTGGGACAGGGAGGTGGTTGTTCTTCCTTGTGCAACCCAGGCATCCCCGAGGAGCCTGACTGCTTTCTCACCTTCTTCTGCTTCTGTCAAGACTCTCCAGACTCCTTACCTAATGCTTGCAATTGCTTCACTTTTCAGCTACCTCTAACTGCACTCTGCGACAATCTTCTCTGAAACTAATCTTGGTGCTTTAAGACATGACAGTGCTAAGGACAATGCAAATATTGCTAGAATTCCTACATTTTCCAGCTCAGAACAGACTGCTGTAGTTTCAGATTCTGTCCACGTTCCCAAGGATCATTTCAGATCACCTTCTGGGCACATGAAATTTCCATCGTTAATTCCTTCTTCAAACATTTGTTGATATGCCTCTGGCAGACTTTGGCGGCCCAAGTGATTTTTGCCCATTGACATTGTTTTTCCTACTTTGAAAATGATTAGTGGACACAGTTTCTACTTTCATCTGCTACTTTGGGCACAAAAGCCCAATTCAGCTGTATAAAAGCTTTGAAAATCTGACCCTTTGTGTCTGGTCCAAACTGTCTCTCCAGTGGTTTGGTTATTTCTGCACTGACTTGAGCTGTTCTTCTCTGAAAGATTTCTTTCCTGACAGTGTATTTCCAGTGCTCTTTTCAGCTTCCTTTCCGTTAGCCTCCAGATTTAATAGACTTCATGACCTGAATGCCAATAAGTGGAGGAGGGAAGGTGATGGTGCCATATATGCCAGGTGTAGAGTAATTTCTTTTGTTCACTGTTGGGTCTAACTGCTGATATTTTCCAGGGACACCCCTACATCTATGCAGTTGTATCCAACCAGTGGATAGCTGCCAACAGAAACCATTCTTTTGAATGCAGACGGTCTCATTTCAAAGCGTATAGAAATAGCTGCCATAACCCACTGGCTTTATTTCTCCAGTGCTTCTGTAACAGTACTGCCTTTGGGCTGAACAGGGTAGATGATGTAATGAACTTACTTCTGGAGCCTGATAAGGTTTCTCTGACACGGAAGAGGATCCAAGTTCTGCCTGGCTATCCCTAAGGGTGAGGAGGTAGAGTAGCTCCAAAGCAGAAGCTGAGCTTGGGCTACAACAGGAACGTGTTGTGGAAAAAATTGTTAAGGAATTGATCAAACATGACTGTTATATTCACATCACCTACAGATCTGTTAGCAGAGCTAACAGATGGAGTAATGATTTGGATAATTGTTGGACGTTTGACACTTTTTCTTCTTTTCTTTAGTAATTCATCATCTTACCCTGATTTCTAAAAACATATCTGCCATTTCTAAATATTCATCTAATATGTCTAATATTCAAATGCAACCTACTCATTAAACAATTTATTTCTGTACTGAGAAATAAAGAGGTGCCATTGATATATTAGGAAAAATCAAGACAATTTTTTGGCTCCTGCAGAAATCCAGCTCTGAAGAAGGCAACAAGATATTCACCTTTTAACAGGAAATCTCTTCTAGCTATCTCTACACCGGTTACTACCAGCTTAGTAATTAGTGGAAGAGGTCTGCAGGAAGAATCTCAAGGTACTCAAAGGGCAAAACAAGACACAGCTACTACATCTTCTAGTCTGGCAATTCCATACCTTGTACTATTGTTCCTACTGTTATAGCCTGGAGCTATATGACCAATCAAGTCAGGGGACTTGATTGGTCATCAAAACCTTAGGAATTAGTAAATTGTCAGAACAGAACCTTAAGCTACTCTTTGCTTCCCTTTCTGTGCTCCTGCACCCAGTACGACCAAACAGAACTTCAGGATTTTGTCCTTTTCCTGGACAAATGAAAGATTGTTTTAAACAGAAAATAACAACTGATAAAAGCAAGTGTTATTTAGCTACATGACCCAAGGTATGGATTATTAAGATTATTGTATCAATTATTGTTCTAAAAGCTGTAAAGCTTGATCTGTTGGTGGGTATTTTCATAAATAATCAGTTTTCCCACAGATACCTGCAAGAGTTACCAAACAGAGTAACCTATGAAGATTGTGAAGTAAATGTGGTTTAAGAATTGCAATTGTATCTGTAAATATTATTTTTATTGTAATTGATCTCTTATTTCGAAGCCATGATGCATTTTAGTTAGCAATAATCTTCCTTTGCAGTTTGGCCTCCTTGTAACCAAGTAGAGCTGGGACCCAGTCATGTCCTACCAGCGCTTCTCTGCACACTTGCTCACTGCGCAGAATGCAGTGATTTATGCTATTTGAAAACAAAACATAGTGCTATTGTTTCTAGCCACAAGGAAATCTTCCAGCTGCAATCCCATATGGGATTCTAAGGAAATAATGACATGAACAGCCCTATTCATTTTAGTTACCAAGGCTCCAAAAGACTGGTGATATTTGCAATGTCTTTATCACTGACAGGCATTCACTGCTGATCGCAATGGTAGGATCCCAGAAGTTCTGGGATTTGTAGCTGAGCTTGCTTAAAATAGCACCACTGAGGGAGTATCTACATTGCAGTTACTTCCCACTTTGTATACTGGGATCAAAGCTGATTTTATCTAGCTGGTGGGTAGCAATGCAGGGGTAGCAACCCGGAGGACAGTATATGATGGCTACTGAACTATTAACTTCACAGAGGAAGCTCCTTGGGTGGGCTTCGCTTGACCTAGTTTAAAGCAGACCCAGGCACGCTTAAAAAAGGAGTTTTGTCTGCAGAGCAGATGTCTCCTGTCAATGGTGGTCAAACTTCCTTAGCTTTAGAGAGGAGAGATTGGTATTGATATCATTCTTTCTTGCCTACCTTGACACTGTTGCTACTCCTGGCTCCGCAGGAAGCACATCTCCATGCCCAGCCTTGGCAGTCTATAGGGGGAAACAGGAAAACTGGCTGCCCTCTAAGCAGAATTCAGAGACTTTCATTATTACAGTAAAAGAAGAGGCATTTAGCCCAAGCAATTTTTTACCCTTTTTCTAGGAGAAAATATATGGAAGGTGGACAAAAAAAGCGCATGTGGATGAATTTCAAAATACAGTTTGTTTGGTAAATCTATCCATTGCAGGGCAAAAATAACTGTGTGGTAACTGAACACTTCCTTCTGTTAATTTCCTATGATGCAACCCTACTCAAAGAACATAGAATTAAAACTGGCTTATTAAAATGTGGCTGACTATAAAAAACTGAGAGAACTGTTACTGCTGATTTGCATAATCATTTTTTATCTACTGCTTTATTTGAAATTAATGCAAAGCTAGTAAAAGCAGCTGTGTTTTATGGTTTTCCCCTATAAATCTTAAAATGTGTAAGATGGTTAGATGTAATAACACCAGAAAAATAAAGATAATAGAGTGCACACTTCAGTTCCAGTGTGGCTTCAGCAAGGTTATGTTTGGAGTGCCCAGCTGCGTATACAGACGCAGTGGAATTTGGTTTGTGAGGAACCTACAAAAATTACACAAATAACTAGCATTTTTTTAATGAATAATACACAGACATGCACCTGCTTCAGAGACTCCATAGATTAGTCTTGCAGCCAATAGAAAAGCCCCTTGGAATTCAATTACATGGCTGGAAAACAGAAAACAAAATCATGGCTATACTTTTAGAACTGATACCACCAAAATGTTAACCAGTTCTTGGGCTGAGCTTTTCCTGAGGATTAGATTGTTTCAGTTTGTTTTACTTCCCTATGGCTTATTGAAAATTTATATTATTCTATTCTATTCTTGCAGCTGGAGCCTCTCCCAGAAGATATTGTACACCAAATCCCCAATATGAATGCAATAGCTTCTTTAAAAAAGACCACTGAAATTCAAAGTATGTTTCCAAGTTTGGGTTGGTGGGTTGGTGGGTTTGGGGTATTTTTTATTTTTAATTATTGTCATAGATGTCAAACTGTTGTTTCAGAGAGAAGAGCACACAAATGTTTTATGTATAAACCAACATGCTGTGTCTACTATGTATATATATACATGCTTTTATTTTTGTTTCTTTGACATCCCCTTGTTTCTGTTATGTATTTAGCCTTGAAAAACTAATTCACTGAAATTATTTAGAGCTTTCTGCTTCCTGAATGTTCCCAAATCTTTCCATTCCAGAGCAGCTTGGATGAAATAGATGTTTATCAGTGAGGGACAGGAAAAGACAGGTAAATTAGAGCTCTAACAAATAGTTTCTACAGATTCTGTTTATGCAGCCCTTTACAAGTTACTTGCTTTAAGATGTATCGGAGCTTGAGATAAAGTTAAAAAGCTCAAAATGGGCACTGTTCCATGGAACAATGCTAACAGATAGATCATGTTATTCTGTGTCTAGTGCAGAAGGTACTTGATTGCTCCACTTGTGTGCCCTGAACCCAACCCTTTACTACCCAGATGCTTTAGGGCATTCCCTCTGGTCTCACTGAAAAATTTTGTCTTAGACATCAATTGCCTTAATCCAACTGAGCAGATTTCCCTTAAATTCTCTAATCTTCTGCTTTCTGCCATTTTACTGAGACAGTGGGAGCTTCCTGACTTCTACTGTTCGCTGGCTCCTTAACAATAACAAATGGATAACAAATGTTTTCCTTCATGTTAGATGAATCACAAATAATTCATTCATCTGTATAAAATAAATGCAGTTCTTAAAAGGGACACTGCATTGATTATGCAGTAATTATCAATCTGATTTTAGTTGTAAAATGACAATTAAAATTCATTGTAGGCATATATTTCATCCTTTGTATCCAGTAGTCACCCAGATATGCAAATGCTCTATGTAAATCAGCTGTATATGATAAATTCTAGGAAGTAATTTTTGCTGAGTGGTTCCACCTATGGTAGCTCATTAGTTAGTATCTTCCTTAAAATTCCCCGTTATTGATCTGGAAGGAATCAGCAAGTTATGGAAATTCATGTACTATGCAAGATAGAGCAGATTTGCAAATGATAATAAGGACAGAAAGCTGCACAGACATGAGAAAGAATATGCAGTTCTGTTTGAAATAAGACACATACTCAATGAAAATGGATCTGAAACAGAAAAAAAAGTGATTTGAGAAAAAAAATAGTTAATACTGGCTCCAGAAAGGGATCATGTCTTACTAGAAACACACACAAATGATGGCAGTTAAGAAAGACGGAATGGATTTAAGAACAAATATATAGTTTGTGTCTAAAAACATAGTTCAGAGCTCTGGAGAGTGGCTTAACTTTGCTTGTTCAGACCAAGCTTAGGTTTGAGCGAAGCTGGTACAGTCACAGCAGCTCAGTGGGCTGTTCTTCTGAACCTAAGCTGGGGCGCTCAGAGTCTGGAGTTCTTTATAGACAATATTTTGTCTTTTCTTGAAGCTATTACCTGAAGGGTTATGCCTGTATCAGTTTGTCTGGAGAGAGACCAAGTATTAGAGAGGAATATGCTTGGGTGACAGAAAGGAGTACTGTGGAAGTTCAGTGCAGCTTTATGGAGGGTGCATATTTAGATGGAATTAAGAGAAGCAGTTACATGTTGAATATTATAGGGAGTTATGCAGGCTGAAAAGCGTTAGGCTGTGGGGCAGCACCTTGAAAGATACTTAGCCTAATTTGCTTGGATAATTGACTGCACTGAGTCTGTATTTCTGTGATCCAACTTTGATAACGAATATTAGCAATATTTTAGACAAAAAAAGTTCCTCCTCTGTATTTGCTGCATAAAATTGAAGATACAATACTTACTTAGACAATGAGAGGAAACAACTTTTTTCTAACTAGAATGGAATTTGTATAAATGTTTTGTTTGTGACAGTGATCCAAAGCTCCTTTGGAAATGTAATACATTTGGAAATAGTAGTTCCCACACCCATGTAATATGCTATTTCTAAACAATCCTGTTCACTAGATTGAATACCACCCCCAAACTGTTTTTTTCAAGCAAGCCATGGTACAGCATGTCCAAATCTATCTGTGAAAGGCAATTACAAATGCCTGTAACAGTGACAGAAACATTCATTTTTATTATTTCCTGGTAATAATCAGTGCTCCCACAAATCTTTGAGGGAGACTTAAGCACATTTTCATGCTGAAAGCCAAAGCATACCTAGAAGACTGATTTGGTTTCATTGTTTGTTCTTGCAAGCCGTGATTGCTCTTCAAGTTTTGTATGAATGAAACCAGCAGTATGCTTCATTCTTTCCCCTGAGCTCCACCAAGTTCTTCTCAATGAATGTAACAGGACCGGTAGAATTTCACATTCCAGTATAGTGCAGTGGAAATGGCATTTTCAGAGATGTGAGCGGTTTGAGGCAGATGCTTTTTGAGCTCATTTAATTGTCAATCCACAGCATACCTAAAGTTTCTAACAAAACTCCTTTGCAGGAGAGCTGTGTTACCACAGAGGGAGTTTTCTGCAGCCTTTGCTGTGAGTGCCTCTCCGTTCCACAAGACTTTGCCTGCAAATCTTTTGGTTGAGCACACACACAAGCCCTGTATGTTTTGTGCGCAACATATACATGTTGTTCTTTATAAAAAGAAGCCTGCAAAGCTGTTCTGCTTACCACAGGTGTTCGTAAGGTACAGCTTTCTGATTTTAGAGAAAAAACTACTGTTGCTTTTTCACAAGTGTCAGAAAGCCCTCTTTGCATGAGGTACCTGCTGCTACCTGGATGCTGTTCCTAATTGAAACTGCTTTAAAATTTCCTCCCACAAACCACAAACACCCTGCCAGGTACTCCCCTTCTCCTAGACCCTCCACCGCAGCAAAGGTGCTGCCACCTGCCTCCTGGCCTGACGCTGCTCTCCCTTTTTACCACTGAAGCTCCTCTCCTAACACAATTCTCAGTGCAGGGAAACAAGGAAAATCACGGACCGCTTGGGAGCGAAGGGCAGTTAAATGGGCACAGAGAGCCCACCAATATGCTTGAATTGGCCCTGAGTTTTAGTGTTACAAGAAAGTCAGGATTCAGGGGGCAGCTGGTGAGCAAGCCTGTGTGTGAATGAACGAATGCGATGCAGCAATCCTCATGGATGCTGTTTTATTGTTGCTGCAGGAGAGCAACACAGTGGTAGCTGGTTACTAATATTTTATTTTATGAATAAGAGCCCTTGAAAACTCCAGCAGTGAACATGGGTTCATTTCTTTTATAGGCAAGAGGGGGTATTATTCCCATGCCAACAGATTTGATTTTCTTGCACATCTGTTTCTGCAACAAAAACCCCACCCACTCTGCGAACATTTAGCTCATAAATTATAGGGTTTGAATTGGGTGTATATTGCAAAGACTGACTTTTGCACATATGATCTGTGAGAACATTGTGGAATGCTCATATAACATTTTTGTTTGTTTTTAGTGTGTTTTTTAATGAATAGAGAATATGGTCTCTGAGCACAGTAATAATAGAGAATATTTTTGTCTTGTTTTTATAAAATTTGCCAGGCTCCAATCATTGAGCCTACTGTTATGTACATAACTTTTTAGCTGTGTCTTTCATGCTTTTGGAGCAAAGCCAACCTCCTAACACTTAATCTCAACTTTGTAGGATACTTAATACACTTTACATTTTATCCCCAGAAGGTCCCCGTTATTTAAAGATTCTGCTAACTACTCAAACGTGCACACTATTACAGTTCAAAGGAACACGCTGGCCATGCTCGCTGGTTGTTCTTGCAGATTGACTTGGCCTTTCATCTCGCAATGATGTTTTTGAATAAAGACATTTTCAGGCTTTATTGACAGCTGCTTTCTCACTGGAGGGAAAAGTTCATCTTTCGCAAAGCCTGAAACTGTGTGGAGAGCTGTGTTACCAAAGAGGGAGTTTTCTGCAGCCTTTGTGCAGCGCAGGCAGCACCACCGCTGGCCTGGCCTCCCAGCTGTCAAAGCCTCCAGCTACCCTCCGGATAAGCACCTCGACTCAGCCCGCTGCCCAGCTGCCAAAATCCTCCTTTTAGCCCTCGGAAAAGTCCCCTACTTGATCCCCTCTCTTTCACAGCTGTTGAAACCCTCCGTCTAATTCCCAGATAAGTACCCTGACCCAACCTCTGCAGCAGCTGCTGGAAGCTTCTTGCTAAACACTGAATAAGCTCTGGTCCAGAGCTCCCAGCCTTCCCAAAGCTCCTAATATCCAGGTGTCATCCACCTGGCAATTAGTGAGCGCTTGGTGGGTCACTGGAGTGTAAGAAATACGTATGTAAATTCTTACTTGTTCACCTGATTACCACTAATCAACCTCTGGTTCTTAATAACACTGCAGTAGGGGACCATTTTATATGTTGATGATAAGCCATCTGCCATTATTGTTTGCGTTGCTTGAGAAGCTTCTTACTGTCTCTTCTGTTGCAGGCAGAAAGCTGAGAATACCCATGCTTTCAATCCGCTGCTGTGTTTTTACACAGCAAACCAGAAAGCTCTATTCCTTATGATACCTGGCAGCTTTCCAGCAACAGCCAGTTCATATATGAAAGTTTTAAATAAATTATTGTTCTAGTATACGCCCTGAGGTTGGAGGAGAAAGAACATCCAGGACTAACAAACCTGATTGTTCTGGCAACATCGCTTCAGTCCGAGCTGGCATTTCTGACTTTTTTCCTTTTCAAGACAGTGCTGTGTGAGCACTTTGTACAACCGTGTTCATTTTTCTAGTCCTATTTGCTGTATATGCATCAGCTGTCTGCCGTATCAGAGCTTCTAGGTATTAACCCTGCCCTGAACTCCCTTCACCTTGCGCAGATAAAGCCAATAGCCTGTCTGACAGTATGGGTTCATTAGTCTGTGTGTTACTCCTCCAGTTTATTACCTTCTGGGGAAGGGTGTGACACAGCTCTTGGAATGAAAGAGCTTTCCAACTTGGCATTCTTAGGTTCAGAAATATACCTCTTCACTGCAGTCTGAAATTTCAACTGCACTGCTTACACCGCAGTGATTTTAAATTATAATCACTCAGTGTTGAACTAAGTGATTACTATGCTTGTACCACCATGCTAGCTAAAATTCCCATAAATTATTATGTGTGTTTTCCTTAGGCAAGTACTGGAAGTCAGTGGAGCCATACTCTGTGCCAGTGGATTGTGCTCTGGCCGAGTCTCAGAAACGAGAGAGGGAGGAGACAGAAACGGTGTCTGCTATGGCCTCTCTTTCAGTGGACGTCGAGCAGTGTGTCCCTCAGGAAGGCAGCAGGTAAGCACATGCAATTGTTGGAGAGAACAAGGCTTTGCTCCAGTCAGGTAAGATGAAGAAGACAGCAAGACTAAGGGTTGTTTCATAATTATCTGCTAATTGAGGTACCTGGAGTTTTTCATCCTTGGATTTGAGTTCTCTCACTTGACCACTGGAATTAGAAGCACTCTGTGCTAGCAGGTATTTTTTTGGCGTGTGTAATTCTTTACTGAGGTTCATGATTAGTACAAGAAACTTGTTTTCTCCCTGTCTCTAATGCTTTTTACTACATAATAAGTGCCATTTCCATATGAGGAAAAATAGGCCTGATCAAGTGTAATCAACCATATTCTTCTCATTGGAAGCTATTCAAACCTGTTTTAGTTTTAATTTTCTAGGAAGGCATTTAACACACAGTCAGATAAATTTCATAAGGATGGACTTAAATCATTATTAAATGATATTAGACAGGCATTAAAAGTTACTTCCCTGGAAGCAATGGAACAGTGCCAGTATAAAACTTAAAGCAATCCTGACCAGGATCCGGGCCAACATTTTCTGTGTACCAAGCTGAAGGTACAGCAGCAGAGAATGAGAATGCTGTTTTTTCCAGGTTGCCAGCTGCTTTTTAACAATAATGAAGATTGCTTTAAATTTCACAAATTGAGAAAATGATACAGTAACTGCTGTTGGTTGATTTGCCAATTAGAGATGAAAAAAAAAGATATCCGCTGAATGCTATACCGTCTACAAAACAGTATTTCCTCAACAAGTTGTTAGGAGTCAGAAAAGCCACTTCAGAAGTTCTTGGAATTTCCCATTTCCTCATTTTTAGGGCAAACTTTCTTGGCCTTCTCCAACAGGGGAAGACCCAAAATGCAGCGGAACCATTCAGTTTCCATCACACAGAGAAAACCGGGGAGGGAGGAGAAAAGGGGAAAAAAGCCTTATAAGGAGACTCAACAGCTCCCTGCGGGCTGTGGAGCAGAACTGTGCGACAACAGGAGAGAAAGGAGGGAGCTGTGTGCAGGCAGACCAATGGTGGGAGTGGAGCCAGAAGGATCCATGGCTCCTGTGTCGTGACAGCTACTTGTTTGATTGGGTTCTTGCCTCTCGCATTGGCTCCCTTAATCAGAACTGAATTGATGGGCATCCGGGGGAATAGCGCAGTGTTAAAAGCTATGGATGCATTTGGGAGCAAATGTCTCTCGCAACAGTGGGAGTGCTCATCTGTCAGTGAGCTAACAGACGTGGCTCAAAGGGATGCACGGGGAGCAGAGCTAGCTAGTAAAGTTCGCGGTATTTACATAATTACCTTTCCGACTGTAATTATATTTTAATATGCTATGGCTATTGTTGTGCAAGTATTATTGCAAACAAATCCATAAAACCTTAGGGAAGAATCCGTGATGAACAGGGGATGCATTTTAGATTTATGAGAGTGCTAATCAGTGCTCAGCTAAGGAATAATGTAAGGCTTTTTATATAAATTTGTGACAGTTAAAAGACACTTCTGCTAGCCAGGGACAGAAAGGTGCCTACTTGTGTGTGCATAGCTCTGAGACATAGAGAAGTTCAGTTAAAGTGGTGGAACTAACGCAGTCAAACAAAGCAAAGTTTTAAATTTTCTGAAAAAGGGTGTGGTTAATTTAATGTATTTTTATATTGCAAGCAAGAATTGCATTTGTTATGCGCCTCCACTCACTTAAAACTACAGCCATTGAGAGCAACTGCTGATCCTACATGACTTGAACAAAATAACCCTTTCACTAACACTGCACTTAATTATTGTATTTATTACCTACCTACTGATAACCTGTGACAGTTTCCACCCATTCTGAAACAGAATTTCAGAGTGGAGCTGAGAGAAATGGAAAAAAACGGATGTGCTGAAATGTACACAAGTGGAATTCATGTGGCTGCCAGATTCATTACACTTCATCAGTTCTGGACTCTTATAGGGACGAATCCGTTGTGATGAATTGTTCTGTGGAAAAATGGCTTCGTTTGAAATATCTTCTGTGGTGCTTTAGAGACTTTTCAGCAGTACACAAAAAAAAAAAACCTGTGCACGCATGCGTTCCTAATTCTGGTTCCACATTTGTAAGCCACAAAGAAGTCACCCAAAGCCAGAGAACGACAAAACAACATAAGTGCTGTCCCACCGGGCCAAAATCCATAGTTAGGTTTTCAGGATATCATTCTCTTTGTTTTCTTCCTGCTGAATGTAAAGAGGAATATGGAATCAAAAATGGTGACTCTAGAGGTCCGATTTCGAGGGTGCTCCGAGCTGCGGGGACACCTGAGAGAACCTGGCTGCACTTTGAGCATGAATGAAAGTCCAGCACAGGATCATAAATCCAGGGACAGATTCGACTTTGCACGCTCTGTTTTCATGCCAGTATATTTTCATTCATTTCCCGAAAGCATGCTGTTCATTTCATAGACACATACCAATGCACACTGCAGTAATGTAGTGATGAGTACAGCTTTGCTTTTTCACATTTATGATGTTTGTTGTAATTAAGGACCAAGTATGCAATGCTCCTTCTCCAGCCCCTTTTTATGGCGAATGACAGGGCTGCAGGGACGTGAGCTCCAGGCTCTCAAGTCCTCTTGATAAGACCATTACAGATGCACCCCTCCTACCTGCCTTGTAGGTGGGAGCCACCTTCTGAAGACCTGTTGCAAGCCTTTCCGTTGAGTGTTCTTGTGGGAAAGTTGTTTGTGAGAGGTAGGGTGGGATCAGAGCAGAAAGCGCCATGGCTGGCAGGGCAGCCTGGAGGATTCATTCGTTATGCCAGAAGCTGTTTACTTTCTCTTAATTCCCACCGTGGTCAGCCAGGCTGATAATTCTGGCCTGCATCTCTAACCCTGTTTCACTGACCTGATGGTAGAGATCCTGTTGACTTCAGCTTTGGATGGTCAGGCCTCCAGATGAAGAGAGCGGCAGCAAGAGTCTCTTTGCGGGAAACTCTTGCCAGTTATGTTGGAGGATATACTGGTGTTTGGAGTGAGATGACTCACTTTAAACTCAGATTTTGGGTAAAGCAGCTCTTTTCCTGGCCAACTCATATCTGACTCATTTACCACTGATGAATAAAGGATAAAATGGTCCTGGCTAAGGCCCATCTTAAGTATTTCTCTTTCTTTCTTCTCTCTTTCTTTCTTTTCTTCAAGTGACAGTGCTGATTATTTTTTTATTTGATTTTCTCTGGCAGGCTAAATGAAGAAAACCGTGAAAAGCTGCTACGCTTTTGGTGTTTTATTTTACCAAAGCACAACTCTGCATTTTAAGATCCAATTGAAACTTGATTATAGACTTCAGAAGAGAACAGATATAGAAAAAAGAGTTTGTGGACAGGAAAGAAAACATGCATGATGCTAACACAGATTTAAATACAGATGCAATTAAAGGAACAGGCATGCCCTATAAAACATTTCTAACTACCATAACTTCTGTGTGTTGATCACTGTTTATTCCTTATGCGAGATATAGATTTGGCTGATTAGAATTGTCCTTTGGCCAGACACCCATTTCAGAAATCTTGCTGTGAAAATATTCAGTACAGTGCTCTCTCTGATACACTGGAGCTTCTGTATGTTTCTTCTTAAAATGGAAAAATAAAAGGGTGTGGAGTAAGATCTCTTGCACTTACTATTTTTACAGCAAACAGTAAATCTTGAGAATGACATTTATCAGAATTTGACTTTATGGCCCTCATTCAGCTGAGCATAGATTTTACTCAAATGG
This sequence comes from Limosa lapponica baueri, assembly GCA_002844005.1. NCBI lineage: Eukaryota > Metazoa > Chordata > Aves > Charadriiformes > Scolopacidae > Limosa > Limosa lapponica. The sequence continues at coordinate 219,341 of KZ505892.1, forward strand.
AAATGAAAACAAAGTGTAATTTTTAGATATTACTTTTAGTGTTGCAGAGCTACCAGTTGCAGTTTCAGTCACATTGTGTTATATGGATTATATTTTATACTAGAGTGACTGGTTAGATCATGGGGTACAGCTAGCCACCATCTAGGGTTACTTGCTGTGTTTGCGTATCAACTCATAAAGCTTCACTTAGCGTTTCACTACTTGCGTATCCACTTCGTCTGTGCTGAGTAACATGCACCTACGTGGCCGTAACCAACAGGATCTGCACTCACAGCCAGGCTCAGGAGCTGAACAGCTTCCCCAGGTCAGGCTGCAGCCTTACATTGCCCACCTTCCCCTCGTCCCTTAGTAGTGAGTCTGTGAGGAAGAGAACCAGGAGCAGAGGAGTTTGAAAGCCACCCTTGCCCTGGCGAGTTGGTAGATCTTAACAGCTGTATCTGACCCATCCTGTGTAAAAGTCTCCAGGATACCTGCCTGGGAATGTACTTTTCAAAGCTCTTTTTGAACTAACTTACCTCTTTGATGCTCAGGTAGTGGATCCCACAGCCTCATCAGGCATTGCACTTCTTTTTCTTTGCTTTAAACTTATTAACCGATAAATTCACTGGGAACCCTGTAGTTCTTGCATTTCGAGAAATAAAAGCAGCTCTTTTCTCATTTGTAGTCTCTGCCCCATTTCTGGTTTTAAAGGCTTAATCTGCCTCAAGGCTCTGTATTCCTCATGGTATGAAAATAATTTCTTACCTCTGATGATTCTTGCCCATCTCTGTGCCTTTTGTAGTCTTCTTTGAGATGGAGCGAGAACTACACACCAGACTCCAGGTGCTGGGCACACTGTGGATTTACACGGTAGTTTAATGTTGGTTTTTTTCTTGTTTCTGTTGCTCTCTACTCTTCTACCACAAACTCCAAGCTCTCAGTTGTGGTCACCACTGTCTATAAACAGTTAAAGCTGTCCTCCCCCCTGTTTTGTGTATTGTGTGTTAGTTTGTGTTTGTTTACCTTCTTTTCTGGTGTTGGGCTTTAGAACTGACCTAATTTGGCATCATAAAGAAACACTATCACCTAAATCTACTGGTAGTCTGCCAAGTCTTTTGAGATGCTTTGGAGAATCCCTCACCAATATTATTATCTGTTTCCTACTTTTGATTGATTGTTAATCTGTAAGATGTCCTTCTCTCATAACTTAAGTTCCTCAAAGTATTTGGATAACATTGTGGGAAGACTTTCTTTGCACAGGGATATCATTTGATCCCTTTTCCTTCGTTTCCTTCAGAAACTTCTAATAAATTTGTAAAGGCTTGATTTCTCTGTAAGTGATAAGACATAACTCTTATCCAAATTATTATTACCTGAATGCTTACTAATTCTATCATTGATTATATCTGCTATCAGTTTCCCCAGACAGGCTCACTGTATCTCCTGTAGTTTCCAAAATGGGAATTGCGTTTCTTACCTTCTCTACCTCTGGCGTGGATGTTGAGTTAAGCAATAGAATGTGCTCAAAAATTATTTCTTCAGCAACATCAGAATTACATTCCCCTAGAACTCAGTGAACAAATATCATCTGCTCTTAGCAATTTGGCAATGTTTAATATAACAGTTCGTTCTAGTGCTGATTCAGTTTAAGATAGTTCATCTGCAAATAATAAAATCTCCCTGACACTTCTCTAGTGAACACAGATATAAATAGTTCATTTTGCTTTTGCGGTCTACCTTCCTTGATGCTCCTTTTATGCTTTGATCATTTCTTCTGATGTATTTGAAACATCTTTTTATTATCATTTTTTATGCCTTTAACATGTTGCTCTTCAGACTCTCCTTTTGCCTGCCTCATTGAGGGTTTACATTTAAATTGCCAGAGTTTTTACATTATTTAATTTGCCTTATTCAGACATTACTTCTTTTGAGTGTATACGTGTAGTTACCTTATTCTGCACTTAAACTATGATGGCTTTACTTTTATTTCCTTTTTCTTTGATCCATAGAAAGTCTATCTTTACTAGGATACACACTTACTCAGGATCTCTTATATGATGTCTTCAGACACCCTCCAAATCATCTCCATGGTATAGAAATCTACCTCTTTTTCCCCAGCTCTTGGCTACCAGAGGATCACTTTTCAATTACAATGATCTTCCCTGAGACAGCTGAGTTAAATTAGGAACAGATTATGGCATAAAACAGCCATACCATGCCAGAAAATCTATCTTTTGTTCAGCAGTTTCTGTGACTTGGAAACATACCTTGAATTTTTATTTTTATGTGTGTGATGATGTAGCTATGAGGAATCTCTGTAATTCTAATTTAAAAAATAAGGTAAGAGAAACATATTTTTTTTTTGGATGATGTACAGGATTTATTTGTATTCTTAAATACTGACTTTTTTAAAGTGTAGATATGAACTAGTTTAAATAATATTCTCATTAAATAATATGGTTGCCATTTATTCTCAACTGCCACAGAACAATACTTAAGATGTCACACGTTTTGCCAGATTTTCTCCATATGGTGGGATTTTGCCTCATCTATTTCTTTTGTTCTGAGGCTTAAACACAATCATTTTGATTAGTGCAAAGTGAGTACCTCATTCTGCCATAGTGTGAGTTGGATATATAGAAAGCTATAGGTGAGCACTTGTTCTGGCACACCAAGATAAACAGAGCAAATGCAAGAGGGCTCTGCTCCTTGGAACTTGCGATTTAAATGAGCCACAGTGAAGCCTTAATGCAAAATCACAGTTGTGATTCTACAATCATTCTGGTCCCGTTCAGTGTCTTTGTGGATCTGCTGACCACATGGAATCAGTCCGGATCCGGCCTCGCAGCTGCACCTCTGAGGAACCAGTCAGAGCATACAATATGGGATGGGTTTTGGTTTTTTGCCTGTTTTATGTTTTTATGCCAACTTCTAGTCAGTTACAGGAAGACTGATTGAACTGATGTAACAAACAGTGAGATAATTGAGGTAAAATAAATTTGGCCTATCAGGTTCTGCCCCCTCAATTTTTTTTTTTTTTTTTTTGAGAAATTTCTATTTTAGCAGAAAGGGGCATATATTAATTCAGCGCTTAGTGTTATGTGACTATGGTGTTTTTCTCTCTGTACCAAGGACCCTAAAACTTTACTGGCTCTTGCACAGAATTCTGGCCTAAGCCGTTATCCCATAAAAATATATGTTTTTAGCGATAAGCCATTGGATAGATCCAGTGAATTCTCTGACACTAATAAAATTAAGTTAAAGCATGCACATAAGTCCTCAAAGGGAGGCTGGAGAAGGCTGTGAGAGCAACCACAGTGAGAGACAACAGCTGGATTCACCGGGGCACCCTAACCTCTGACCCATTTCCAAAAAGGGCCCTACAACTTGCACTTGCATGTAAAAATTTCTATTAGTGCTTGGGCTCTGGCTGATGGAGAATATTTGTATTTTGCTGGAATATATTGGAATATATTAGAATATGGCACTCCAGGTCAGTTCTGGCACTCAGAAACAGCCTCATCAGTGAAAAAATGCCCAGGACTGAAACCCTGAATAAGATCATCTCTCAGTTGTACTACGATCATGAGGATGTCATTCCCAGAAGCCAAATACATGTGAACAGACTGTTGTACATGCTGCTTCCCTAGTTCCTTATAAATAACCCAAACTCCCCCTTTCACTTCCAGAAGATTTCCAGAGCGCCACTCCTTCCTGCTCTGCCAATATCTCTTTTTGAAATCTACTGAAAACTATTTCTTCAGATTCATTCACTTACCCGCAGCAAAACCTAAAAACTGAGCTGTTGTCTGCTTCCAAATTATTCTCTTCCCAGACAGCCCCATAAGGCCCTGGATGTTTAACAAGACCTTATTGCACTTTTGCGTTACGCTAGAGGACATGCAGGTCTTCCAAAAGTGGTTGGAGAAGGTGGAATCACGTGGTCAGCACAACAGCAACATACAGCGTCAGTATGAACTCTTCACGTGGTGCATGAGCCTTTATGACACCTGAGAACCTCAGCAGGTGGACCTCAGCTCCATCCCACCCTGGCTGCCACTGTGTGGTCTCTGCCGCAAGCCAGAACAATGCAAAGGGGGGAAAAACAAGAGAAGACTGTGATGATCTCGGTCATTTTTGAAAGAGGTCTTGCTAATCATTTTTATGCATATCTTGATAAGATCTCCAGTTTTTTATCCCCTATCAAAGGGGAGTGATATCCTGCTGCATCTGCACATCTCAGAGAAGCGCTCCCACCCCAGCACTGCCCTATCCAAAGTGACCTTCCCAGAAACCCTGCTGCACCTCGCTGCTCAGAAACGAGGGTGCTGCAGTGGCTACTGAACATAGGAAACATTCTCCACCGTGTGGTGAGGAACAAAAGAGTTGAGATTTATAGATTAGTAATCTTTTAGGGTCAATAACCCTTTGGAAATTGGGTAGTCTGAAAAACATCTTGTTTTTCATATATCATTCATCTGACATATTTTTCAACATACTAGCTGTGATCATTCCAAATCATAAAGGAATAACCTGTATAAAATCATTTAAAGACACACTGCTGACTTTTTCATTGGGAAAGACTTTAATAAACTCCAGATTCATTTACAATTCTCTGGCTTCCTTACTGAATAAACTACCAAAGCCCATGCAAGCCCCCATTAATTACTTTTTTTTTCCATGGGATCTCATGAGTTTGTACTTTTTGAGGGATATTTTACTGAAGCCAGTTATTACACTGGCTTACAAGATTTAACTGGTGAATGTCTCATTTATTGATTTGCATTTACTTTTTGCTCTCCCCTCATTTCAAAATTGCTTGAAGTGACTGTTTTTAAGGAGGTCTTAAGCTCATTTGTCACATGGTATTCTGTCAGACTGAGGTGAAAAATGGTTAATCTCCAAATTCTTATGTTCTTCAGTAGTCAGGTCTCACCGTGATCTCAGATTCCCATTTTATAATTGCCAGTGTAATCAGATGCAGTAACTATTCAGACACAAGGAATTATGGCACTTTACACCAGCTCAGCATATACCCCCATTATTTTCTTATTAGTTGTTTTAAAGAACTCATCATGGCTAAAATGAATATTTCCCAGAGGCTTTCAAATAAAAGATATACATATAATCTGATTCGACATTATTAATAGATACTTTCCCTATGACAGCGATCTGTTGATCAGCTTCAGAATTTGGTCTCGGAAGTTGCAGGCAGGCAGGCAGTGCATTTGTGAAAGTACAGAATCAAAAATCAGAAGACTGAAGAACCCCAGAAGAAACACTGCTAACTACTTGGCTACTAGTTAACTATTTCACTTAAATGATATAGGGACACTTGAAAAAATAACTGCACATATTTTTAGTTGCAAAAGCTTGTAAAAGAAGAATATCACAGCTATTTTTTTCATGAAATTATTTAACTCTGTTGACACAAAGCATGTACATTTCTGGACAAAAAGTTATAAAATATTCTGACATATTTTAATATAAACAGGAACATTTTCAGTGATTGCTTGGATCTAAAATGTTTTTCCACTTGACATTTGTTTATACTTCCTAGGAAAGAAACTCTATTTATGGATAACTGAATAGCACAAATAAACATCAGAGAGAGCTGAAAAATCAGCTTTGATTATGCATGAAAATCTACAATGTCATTGTGTACTCTTGTGCTGTATTCTGATTGCCTGTTTATTTTTACAGAGCTGCTGGCGAGCCCATGGAAGAAGAGCCAGCCTTGTGAAGTGCCAAGTCCTCCCTGATATTTCCTGTGGGTGACATCATTGTGTATCCCCCCAAAGCACCCTCAGACATGTCTTGTCTGCTGCTTGGGTGGCACAGATCAGATGGAACATAAACACTGGGCACAAAACTCTGAATAGCAGCTTCACTTGTTCTTTGGATGGACTTGAAAGGGCCCTAAAGATTCCTTAAATGTAACCGCTACAATTCTAGAGTTACAGTAAAACGGGCTTGGGAGAAAGAGCCTAGAGCATGCTTTTTATATGCTGTGTGACCCGCTCACCAACATAAATTGTGAAATAGAGTATTACAAAATTCTACATGATAGATTATAGATACGAGAATTGCAACAGCCAGCAAAATACTCGGTAAACTCCATGAATCACTTTCTGACACTTTTTACTGGGTACTTTTTTTCATACTGTGTTAAATTGTTAATATAATTTGTTTTCTTTGCTCTGTGTAATGAAAAAAACCAACCCCACCTTTATTTTCTGTGCTATTTTTTAACCCCGTGTAATGAGTTCTTAGCTGAATAAGTGAAAGGTGTGTAAATTACGATGAGAGATTTTAGCTAAAGGGAAAGCACTTCTTATTGTACTATAAATCCCCCGAAGTACTGTGCTTGGTGGTGCTTTATTTTCTTTCCCCTTTTCCCGGCCATCCCTTCCCATTTCATGTAATCTTTTCTATCATAAAAAACACATTCACGATTCTCTAAAATGAGCGATCTTCTGCCTTTTAAAAAAAAAAGTGCTGTACCCTCCGTAGTTGACAGTAGCTCTCACCATATGTGCAGCAGAGATCAAGTAGTCTCTGAAAAATGGATGGCTTCTCAAATGTGTTTTTAGTTTGTTCCGAAATGTTTCCGCGTCCTGACTCTTAAGAGCAGCAATCGTCAGTAACTGCGTGCAGCTCATTTGAAGCTCAGGTGTTTCTGCGGAGGTTGTGTTGGGGGGTGTTTTTTACAGGTCATCATGTGAATACGAACCGATTCTTTTATGTAGTCCTGCACCAAGAGAACTGATGTTGCTTAAGAAGCTTCAAAGGGTTTAGGCTTTATTTTAGATCCCCGAAGTGCAGCCCGATCTCCCTGCAACGTGACTTTAGCTGTTTAATTCCATGTTTGAGAACGTAACATAGAGTTGTGCCTTTAGCTGATAATGAACGCTTAAACTGTTACACGTGTTGCCTTACCGTCAGAGAAGGAGATAGGGCATGGATGTAAGACTACTTCAAATGAGCAAAACTCTACTACAGCAACTTTTATTTTGTTTACAACTTTCTCACCTAATGAACCCTGGGAGATACCTTGAAGTATTCGACTTGCAGTATTTGATAGCTCGCTCAGCTTTTAAAAGCAAGTGATGTTCATTTTTATATATTTTCCAAACTCCAAAAGATATATTAAAGCCATAAGTGAAGACTGTCATGCTTTTTATTCTGAAATCTGAAAGGACCCTTAATTAAAACAAGATTTTGGGGAAGGCCATGATATGAAAGATATGGAACAATATGGTTTCAGTTATAGGCAGACTCAAACCTGTAAATCAAAGATGAAAGATTTCACTCAAATAGAATTATATAATTCTCTTTTGTTATGCAGTCAGACTATATCTTTCATGCATTTGGGTTTGTTTACGATTAGCATTTTAATTTTAAAGACTTTTATTACTTATACAAAAGCTCTCTGCTACAAGTTAGAAATCTAAGGCATGCTTTGAAAAGGGAAATCTAAAAAAGGAATGTCATTTCCTATAATGTGGAGTAAACTTTTATTCTGAAAGGCTTACTCTAAAATGGATGTATGCCCCTCAGAAAGTGAAATAAAATTCTACCCCCCATTTACAAGCCAAAAATCATGCTCATTTTAGTAATGCAAAGAGTCCCAGCAGGCTAAATTAACTCCTGGTGTAAGCCACCTTGCCTGACTTGGGGCTGTTCTGAAGGGGTTGTTCACATGACTAAAGCAATCAGGAGTTCATCCTGTATTTTCAGCAGACTTGTGATGGCAATCTGGCTTGCAATTTTCTTGTGGTCATCAAAGAAGTTTCCCTTCAAGGAAACCAAGGACCATAGCTGATGAGTTGGGTAATTTGTAGAGCTTTTCACATTTTGAAATAACGGCTGCTAAATTTTAATTGAGTGAATAGTAAGATTGTTTTAAAGCTAACCCCACAAATGCACAATCTGCTTGTGTCCTTAGCTCGCATGAAACTGAATATGAATTGCAGCCTGAAATGTGAGTTACAAACTTTACCAATTAAAGTCTATATTCTGGGGTGGAAATTAGCTAAAGCAGTCCTTTGTAGCTGGAAATGCTTTTAAAATGCCAGAATAATTTGAATTAAACCACATGATAAACTCACACTTATGCATTTGTAGGGGTGTAGTCCCAGACAGACATCTAGTCATGCGATTGGTTAAAGTTAAGATCATTTGGATAAGCAAATGTGCAAATAAACTGCACACAGATTGTGTCCAGAGCTCTGTTCTCACTGAAGTCAACAGCAAAATCCTCTTTGATTTCAATGGGAGACGGATCAGGCCCTGGTTTTTTTTTCTCCCCTTTAAGTCCAGAACACCATTACTTTTTGATTATGTCATTACAAGGCACCGTACAGTCCCCTGGGAAATGATCGAGGCTTATGGTGAATATCAACACTTCCTTCAAAGCAGACCTGGGCTTTCTGAGAGGGCAGTTTCACTTGCTGCTGTTTTCTTCTCACAGTATTTTTTATTACCATCAATAGCTCCCCATGGATTACAGTTAAAATATCTCCCAGCAATTTTAGACATACTTCCAGGGAAATATTCACATACGCATTCTTAAAAATGCCCAGTTTCAGCTGGATTCAACAACAAATTCCAAGAATTTTAGAAAGATGCACAAATTGCGTGTTTATCCATTTCTAATGTCCAAATTCAGAGGCTTAAGAGCTGTTTTTGAAGAGATGTCACAGTCTCAAGTCTCCCGTAGACCTCAGCTTAGGCTGGGGAGATTGACACCTCTGAAAATTAAGTCCCAGATATTTCAATCTGGCTGCCAAAATATCTACATCTGAGCTTGGATTACTTCTAAAAATGAACTGAAATCCATAAACGAGATGGGGTTTCCACGTGTGATTCCCCGGAGAAGGTGAAGCTGAGGAGGTGGCAGAGAGCCCTGGGAGCCGGGGCGACCCTCTGCCGGGTGCTGGTGGCACAGGGGCTGTGGGGCAGGCAGGAGGATGTCCCCCAGCGCCACCCGCCCCGAGCTGCCATGGCTGTGAGCAGCAAACCCTTGCCTCATAGGGGAAGCGTGCAGGAATTTGTCCCGTCTCTGGATCAATGTGTCCCGAAGCCACCAGCCTTTAGACGGAGAGATGCCTCAGCAGCAATGTGCTTGCTCCAGTTCATATTCTTTCCTAGTGTTAAGGACTAAATACTAAGCTCATTGGGGCTTTTCTTGTATTCTTGTATTTTCCTTGTATTCTTAGGTCCTTAAATTCATAGTAGAAACTGAAAACTAAAAAGTTACGTGACTCAGGATATCAAGAAAAGAAATATTTTTATCCAGCTTAATGCTTTTACCTGGGCTGGAATGGGAACAGCGACAAGCAGTAAGTCTCAGAACTACTAAAACCTAAGTGTGTCTTGCAGTTCATTTTCAGACGCTGTGCAGGAATTCTGCATGTGCTCATTTGGCTTTAATATAATCTACAGCAATGAAGTGCTTGATTATATGATCCTTTTTCAGGCAAGATTCCTAGCAAGTAATCAAAGTTCACGGGAATTTTGCCAGTGTAAAGATGACAGAATTAGTCCCTTTTTTTAATTAGGTACCTTCCTAATTTTACTTTCAGTGAAAATGAAGTGAACTTTTCAATGAAAATGATTCCAGGCAAGTGAATCTGAGGAAAAGAAAATCATTAAGCTATCTTAAATTAACATCATAAAAGAAAAAGGAAATATAAACAGCTGTTCTGCAAACAAAGATGGCTGTTCCTTTACTTTGCAGAAATTCAACAGCATGCTGCCAGCTGAATGAAAGTGGCAAAACGAATCCCTCTCTAGAGAATGCGGCATTTGAGTCGGTGTCTTATCTCAGTGCAGCCTCCCTAAAAAGCTCAGAGTCATAACTGGGGATGAAATATTAGAAAGGTTTCACCACAGCCAACACCAGAGGGTCCTGTAGAGAACAAGAATGCAGAGACTGACTAATTTGTGTAGACAGACAGCAGGACACTTTCAGGGCAGTGTGTCTGGGACAAAGAATTAGAGGGAACTTTTCCAAAGGCACTGATGGCTGGGAGGCAACGAACTTCTATGAGCTTACAGGGGCAAGGAGGTGCCCGGAGAGCATTCATTCTTTGGGAGAAGCCTCCTCTGTCTCGCCACCGTGCTCACACGCATGCAGACGGGAACCTCGCTGTACATATTTTTGTCCTCATCAGCATCATCCAGGTGTGCTGCCCTGACGGGTGTGCTCTGCATTTGCCCCAGAAGTCATCAGCCCCCAGCACACACTTCGTAACATGACTGATAGGGGAGATTTTTGTAAAGTTTATTTTTTTTCTCAGAAGTGGCCTTTCCAGAAGTGTAGCAGTGCATGGTTGTTTTATTTCAAAAGGTCACAATAGAGCTTTGTGAACCATTGTACTTTTTTTTTTTTTTTTTTACAGACTACATATAGAAGTGAAAAAGAATATGTACATGGCAGGAGGGGGGGACCTGCTGGGAAAGAATTTCTCTTAAATCAGGTTGGGGGGGACCTGCTGGGAAAGAATTTCTCTTAAATCAGGTTTCTGCTACTTGCTTTTCATCCTGGATTTGGAGGAGTTTGGATTCTTAATTGTCATTTAAGCTTTTACTTTGTCATGTCACTCACTTTGGTTTTTTACCTATAATTGAGTTTACCCTTGTAGCACATAGAAAACAACCAAATAAAAGTCTGTCTTTTCTGACAGATGCCCCTGCCCTTGGTGTGGGAATGAGAATAGCTTATCTTTGTCACTTCTAGCAGCAATTAAATGCTTCATTTTTGTGACAGATCCAAACTAGAGTGGTATTTTATGAGTACGATTTAGCTGCCTGTCTGCTGATTGTTAAAAAAAGAAATTGTGAAACTCACATTCCTCTCTAACCTCAAAAGGGACCCATTTTGATTTTAACAATGTAATATTTTCACTTGATCCAAAAGGTTTTTGTCCCATGACATCTTGTTACTAGCTCGGTTTTAGTCTCTAGCAAATAACACACCACAGAGAGCAAAGACCGAAAAGGACATTCCAGCAACTATTAATTATATCTCTTCTGCACAATCCTTCATCCTCGTCTGGTACCATGCTCTGTGGTTCAACATATTAGAAGAGTTTATAGCAAAATATAAATTGTTCTGTGCCATCAAAGATGCTACTATTCGGATGCTAATTAGCACACTGTGAGTTGGGCTGTAACTTATGAGGAAGACATGCTCCTGCGTGCATGGTCTGAAGGCAAGTGACGCATGAAACCGATGGCACTGGTCCTGTGCAGTGAGAGTGATTCCGTGCTAAGATCTCCACACATTATCCCCCTCCCGACCCTATGCCTGCAGGGCCAGAGGCACATTTGCAATAGCAGAGCCGTAGGATGCCCTGATTCAAAGACCACTGAAATCCCTTCTCTGGGGAGATCCAGGAGACAGCCGGAGAAGAAACCTGACTTTGCACTCAGCCACCCACAAACAGTAAAAAAGCACAGATTCGGGCCTGAACTCAGCCCAACATCCCTCTTTCTGATACGAAGTGCCAGCTCTGCTTCTAGAAAAGTCTGTCTGAAAGAGCATTGACACCAGTGGCTATATTCTACTGACTCCAGCGAGCTTCAGGAGGGTGTACACACCATCTGTTATGGGAACAGGTTCATACTCGTGTCTCTTGCTGCTTAGTTTACTGCTATTTTAAATTCCTTGATCAGCTTAATATTCCAAGTTAGGATGCAGTAGGAAAGCATAAAGCAATACCTGGTGAAGTCGTAACTAAAGCTTTCAAAGCAAACTTATTGCCGTGGGTTTTTACAACACTGACTTTTTGGTCTAGGGATGCACAGCTGAAATGTCTATTTTTTTTCTTGGGAAATTGATGTTGCTATCTGTTTCCATGATAAAAAACAGTCCTTTTGCTCAGAGCACTAAAAGTTTATCTGTAATTTGTCTTTCCAGGCAGAGCAGATTCTAAGGGATAAAGCATCAGTGGGACCGACCCAAAGGGCAAAATTTTTAAAGGTCAATAGTAATATTTCCACAAGAGTAAATGGAACCTGTGGATTATTGTTATTATTGCTGATACATTTTTGTATCTGAAAGCATCCAATGAGTAACGTTAAGTAACATTGTGCTCCAAAATGTTGTTGATTATAGATATATGAGCATTGGATTGGCGTGAAATAGTCTTCAACCAAGTTGTTAAAATCCCCTTTGTTTTGTGTTTTGTATAATTCTTTGGCTATAGTCTTGTCCTAGTGTGAATAAAAGCTATTTGAAGTAAGCTTGTTTGATACTCTGAGCTTTTTTTTTTTTAATCAGTGCTAAAAAGAAGTGGAGCTTTGAACATGCCACCCTGGTTGGATCATAGGAATCTGACTGTTAAAATATAAAGGGCAGAGCATGGCGAAGCTGGAGTGCATAAAAAAGGAACCACAAATGTTAATGTAAAAGTAATGTTACATAGCAGGCTAAAACCCACACAAAGCAGAGCATTGCAGAGCTCCGGCTTTAACACCAAGCTCATATTCTATAGTTCCTTTGGCTCATTGTCCTGAGGCGTTGCAGAACACATAATTCTCCTCCCAGTGAAACAGTTTAAATAGTACATGCGCTGTTTTGAAAGCTGTAAGGCCCCCGCTTTGTGGGAGGTGGGGAATATCCAGCAGGCTGCAGCAATACTCTGGACCACAGTATCGCGCCAGCCCTGCCGCTGTAAAACTCGGAGCTGTTACGGTGATACAACAGACCCGTTTCGAGAAAGGCACCCCCGCAAAAGCAGCGGAGCGAGGAAGGACTGGGTTTGCTGTGAGAACACTTTGATCACTTGCACATCGTCAAAAGTAGCGCAGAGATTTCGGCCTCTGAGATCGCTCCTGTGTGCGGAGCTTCGCGCGCCGCAACTGGAAATCTGAGGGGGCAGAAGGGCAGCTGGGAAGTACAGGCACTTGATTTTCACATGCAAATCCCTACCTCCTGGCACCTATCCAGAGGTGGATTAAAACCAAAATGAAGCAAAACAGCACCCTATAACTCTAGCTTTATTTCATTCTTCAGAATAACACATCCTTTCGGGGGGGAAAAGGACCCCAGCCCCAGAAACCCATAGCTCCATTCCAATCAATAAAATATTGTTTGAAAATTTGGACGTGTAACATGTAATTTCCTTGGCATATTTCAAAGAAGTTCCATGCCCAGAGGAGCTTAATCTATCCAGTCTATCTATCTGCTTCTCTGCTTTGCTTGTTTCCTGTGATTCCATTGTGATAAATTGCAGAGCCCTGTGATAAATTGCATTCATCATGTCTTTCTGGCTGCCTCACCTGCATTTTGTACATTAAACCCTCTCTCCTGGGACTACTTCTAACATTCCAGCCTTGTGAGAGGTTCCAGCTAGACACCATTTCTGCTTTAAAATCAACCTGCCACAGAAATGACCCTGCCTTTGAGAAGTGGAGTGGGTTTTTGGAAACCTTCAGGCTAACAATGCTTCTAGGAATCTCCTGTAGGTGGGTGGGAGTGAATTCTTCCAGATTCCTTCTCTCGTGCTTTTTCACTGCTTCCCCTGGAGATCCTCCTCCCCAGGAAAAATCTTTCTTTCCACTGGCAGCTTTGAAAGGAGTAGCAAGAGTTGGATGGCTCCTTGTCAGAAAGGGTAAATAGTGTCATAAAAGCTGGCTGGCATTGCTCTTGAGGCATTGCTCTTCCTTATTTCTGCCTCTTTTCCCTGCCAAATGAGAGGAAGATGATGCTAAAATTATGGTTTCAGCATGCTATTGAGATACTTTATTTTTAATTTTTTTTCAGCAGAGAAGAGTTTTATTTTTCCCTTTGCTGTCTCGGTGGCCTGGGTACAGTACTTGGTTCAAACAGGCCTCCTGGAGACTTGGAAAGTAGAGTTTCTGGATTCTTATAACATCCTTCTCTGGGCTTGCCTATAAAAGGGAGCAGGTTCAGTGAAAACCCAAAAGGCAGTTCTGTGCTTTACTAGAAACTGAGTAAGGGCCTGGGTCCAGGATTTTGTGCAAACTCCAGCTTATTTACTGCTCTTAGCTTGTATACTGCTTCAGGCTGGGCTTCTCTGTCCATGTATCACTGAAAAATACCCAGCCTGTTATGACTGCCACATTAATGTCTTCATAGGCTATTAATAACTAAGTAAAGCATTGCTGGTAAGATCCCGGATTGCCTGTTTTGCGGTATATTTTGCTCACAAGCAACATCGTTTTACATCATTCAAATCATTATAGCAGTTGAGTGCATTGTTCTTTAACTGGCTAATCTAATTAAATACTAGCCTGTGCTAAAGTTATTAGGTGTTACCAAAACAAAATATCCATCAATCAATCAATCAAGGTAAAAGCATACATTACAAATATTTATGTTCCCCCAACTCAGTACAGGTTCATTTTCCATATTCACAGTACCCAATCTTAGCTGTGACAGTCCCAGCGTAACTACATGCAATTCTACCAGACTCTACACAGTAATAAAGGGTGGGAACAGAACTGGGCTCATTTGTAATAATTTCTTCTCAATTTGCCTTTCATTGTCTAAATTCTGCTCTT
>KZ505892.1:234901-262071 GCA_002844005.1 Limosa lapponica baueri
TATGCCAGAAAAGATATTATAGTTATTAGTGCTGAAGTGCTGATGAATGGTCAGTACTAGCACACACCACCTCTCTCTTTCTCTTCCATTTTAGTAGGAAGTAGGCTTACTCTGAATAGCAAAATGGCCCAAACTGAATTACTTTGTTAGCACTTTTTGAAACTGACTGGACTGAAGAAATAACTTTATTTCAGTGGCACTCAACACGAAAATCCAAGATCCTTGTAAACACCCCGGGTTTCATCCTCACAACAGCCACAAAAGCAGGCCAGTTGTTGCCTCTTTTCACAGGCAGGATTATAAGAGTTGTTCAAGGATCCACAAAGAGCTTGTAGCTGACAGAAGAATCTCCTGAGCTACAGTCCTAATGCCAGCACCCAGACAATCCATGTGACTATATTTCTTCCAGATGCCTTCACACTATAAAGTAAGTGTGTGTGTATTTGTGACTTTAGATGCTGAATCTGCCTCTTCTAATTTTAGCTCATTGTTTTGAGCTTGCTTGTTCTCTGGCATGTGTATTACTTACTGGAACATTGCTAAAGAACAAAAACTTTTATTTATTTTTTCAAAGAAGACTGTATGAGTGTATAGAGGAGACGTGGGATTTTTATGAATCATATCCTGTAGTTTCCTTGTGTTTTTTTTTTCTTACTTGCTCCCTGTTTTTTAATGATCTTCACAAAAGAGAGAACTGTTTGGATTGCATAAAAATCCATGCACAAGAACTAAACCTTTCCTTACTCCGCTAGATGTGTTGGCTGTTCTGATTTGAATATAGATCGCAAGGAACACAAAAACATCGATAAATACTGCACTTCCGTAGGGGATAACAACTGAACCATTTCAGATGAGGTTTCAGGGGATTTGGAAGGAAGTTATCTCAAGATTCTCACTGCTTATAAGCACAAGGTTGTGGTTCTTATTACCAAACAAAGAAACGCCAGTCCAGTCCTTATTAACCTTAGGGGTAATGAATGAGCAGGTCAGAACAGGCTGCATGCACCAAGTCCTCACAAATGAATGCAAAGCAAAGCCCTAACTCACGCTGCAAGTTGAGTCAGGAATTTTGGAAAAACCTTACTGCTGAACAGGTGATTTCTCAACTCTGCTTATATTTTCTGCCTACTTAGACTTCTTTTGAGCAGCATTAATGACTTTCAAGAAAAAATTTTTTGATCCTCCTATACATAGTTGTCTAAGCATCTTCTTGAATGCGTGAAGGAAGCAGGGTGGTACATGTCGTGGGATAATCATGGAGTACATCTTCCTGTAAGGTTTTCTTAGGAAGTCTGAGGTGTTATGCTCAAAATATGTGCTTTTAACTATAGGCAACCAAGAAGCTGGAGATGAGTATGTCCATATTTTAAGTATAATGAGCAAGACCTGTGTGGGTACTGTGCACCACAATACTCACAGGATCCATGGTGATGGGACCTTCACAACGTAGAGCGCAAGCACATGATTCAAAAGTTCTGGGACATCCTTCATCCCTTTACAGAATGAGAATAAACTGCTGGAGAGAACTCTGTGAGAGCCCACAGAAAGTCTAAGCCCAGCCTCACCTTGTGAGTCTCGGAGGTTGAGTGGGAAAGGATGACAAAACTGCACAGTTGCACCTGAAAATGAATCATGAACTGCGATATGGACACCAACTGGTATCTGAGCAGGTCAGAGGAAAGTTTAAAATGACATCACAGCAAGAAGTGTCTGCTGAGCTTCAATCTCATGTACCCATATTTAGTTCAAAAAGAACAAAAAAATAAGGCATAATCTAGGAGGAATTATCTCAACTATGTAACATCTATCACCTCCTCATGATACTCACATGTCTTTATGAAAGAAATTTTAAGGACAGTGTGAACTATGCCTATAAATTGAAAGAAAAATGTACTCCGGGGAGAGACTACACTGTATGCTGTGTAATTCCATGATTGAATCCATAAGTGGCACAACCTTTGCTGAAGGGGGTGTGCCAGGTCACACAATCATCTCAGAGGGGAACAGACACATTGGATATCCCATTTCTTCTCCATACAGTAGTAACCATATAAATTCTCCATAGTGGTGTGCTAATGCCAAGGTTCCTGGCAGCAGTCTGAGAGAGTTATTGTACCTGGAGTCAGGCAATCCCACCGGTGACAGAGCTGGAGTGGCTGGGACCCTGGCAGGAGTGCTAGCAGCAGCTTTGCAGGCTTTTAGACTGAATTTAATGTGCATTTGAGGGATGCTAGACTGATTGTCCAAGAAACTTACCGTGACATTTGAGACACATGCAGTACGTTTTCTGATGCTATGACATATTTCCTCAGGCTTCTACTCTTTTCTGTATCTAGTGTCTACATCCCTGGCTTACAGGAGGAACAAACCAGTGTGAGGTCTAGTATGTGCCTATATAACCACACAAATCCAAAATACTTTTTTACAATAGATATCATGGTATTAAGCAGACTGGAGTCACAATCCTAAAAATGTAACTAATGATGATTATTGAGGAATGCTACATGTAGGAACAGAGTGAGACTATCTTTAAAATAAGGGATGAGTACGTCCTGTTGCTGGTGCTCAGCTGCATAAACTTTGTGATGAACATTTCTCTGCTCCTTAGTTCACCAGTCACAAAAGATAGTAATAATTACTCTGTATCTAGATATGATGTGAAGCAGAGAAGGACTCTGTGAAGTGCAGAGTTCACCAGAAAAAGGACAATGAATTCTGTTTAAAAATATAGATTTTTATAGCCACAACATTGCCTTCTTTAAAATCCTATATATAGGATTATATGCTATGGGCATTTACAACATTTTCTTTAAGATCATGCTTTTAGATCATGTTTTATTTGGTCACAAAATATCACTGCTAGACTTTCAAAGGCCTGGCTCCTCCAATCCAGTGGGCAGTGTCTGCTGGTGTTCCCAGAGCTGCTCCTGGGCTGGTTCCTGGTGCTGTGAGCGCTGGCATTGCCTGAGCCCTGCTGGCTGCCAGCTCCTGGGCTCCTCTCCTGCTCGAGCTCCATTACGATCCTCAGGGTAGGTATTTTCAGAGGATGTCACCTCGCTCATGCCCTACCAAGGAGGGGTTTTGTGATATGAAGGTTTTGTCACCTTCCCTGCCCTCTGCACCCACGGTTTGAGCATTCCACCATTTTCATGGCAAGACATGCTGCTGGCAACTGTAGACATTTTCATCCCTAGACTGCCTGATTTGGTAGACGTGTCCATTCTTCTCCTGCTCAGTCCCTGCCGTTCCTGCAGAGAGCCCTAGTCCCCGGGACATTGTGCAGAGCTGGGCAGAATTCAAGAGACAGGAGAAGCCAGCTTTTCAAATGCTGCCTTCATTCTTCTTCAGAACAAATCACTTTATCTTTTCTTTTTTCAATCCCACGAGATGAAAACCTTGGGGAAGGGGGATGGAGGGAAATATTTGGCCTTTTTTTTGTTGTTATTGTTGTTTCACTTGGTTTTGGAAACATGGCCATGTGGTTATTCCCAGGATGAAATATATTCCCCAGTACCCTGTCAGCTGCTGACTGCATCCGATAGTCCTGTCAGCTTCACAGCTGCTGTTAATAGCCATACCCTGCGTGCTGTGGAACTGCACCCCAACCTCCCGGGGCAGTGTCTAACCGCCAAGCTACACAGTCATGCCTGCTCTCTCTCTCACTCTCCCAATGGATATTTAACCAGCATGTATTATAACTAACACATCAGTTGAAGTCACTTTCGGTGCCCCCGGTTTCAGTTCCCTCCCGGCCGCTTTGAGTTGTCATGTCCCTCCAGGCAAGGACCAAAGCTGTGTCTTTCTCAAAGCCCTGCTGATCTAAACATGGGAGAAAAGTCAGAAGCACTTTGCTTGAGCTGGTTTTGTGGATGGCCTAATCCGGGAGGTGTGCTTGGAGAAAATCTGGCAGAATGGGACGGCCAGTGGACGGCATAGATTTGGGTCAGTTGCCTGGGGCTGTGGGTCCTAAAACAGGATGTTGCTTCTGAATGGAATGGCAAAAGCCAAAGGCAGATTTGAGGGAATGGACTCAAGTTTTCCTCCTAAATTTCAACAGCAAGGTTTGTCTCTAAAATGAGCCAAGCACAAATATTTATGTAAACTAGATTTAGGCTTGATTGGAATTCAGATCCAGATTCAGAGCTGCATTTAGACTGTAATATATTTCTAACGCTGCTATATGCAAGGGGGGTGAACTGCCCCCAAGGACCAAATGGTTACCACCATCCATGTGTTCTCTTCTCTTTTCCAACATATCTTCGAATCTGTTTTATAAAGCAGCCAGGTGTGGAGCAGCCAGGGAGGAGCAGGAACATTGTTTGTGAAGATGTGCATAACCACCTTCTGGGCAGGTTGCAACTCACAAAGTCAACTCACAAAGCTGGGCAGAGGAGGCTTCTCAGGTAAAGGTGGCTAGAGAGGGTATCTTCCATGAACTTGACCAGGAGGGCCACGGACATATATACCATGTGCTGTGGACTAAAATAGCCACAGGTGGGATTCCTGATGGTGCTTTGTTCAGCTCGTAAAAGACTAAAGATATTCTTTCCTTTCCTTGGGCCAAATAATAAAATGTGAGAAGTCCTCACTACCTGTTGTAACGTTGGTTTGCTTTGTGTGCAGAATTATTTTCTGTCTTACTCCCTGCTACAGCATCTGCTTCCCTCTTATCTCACACATTTTCTGTGTATGTTGTAGCCCACTTGAATAAAAATACTAAAAATAAAGTTGCATTAGCTGTATACGCCCTGAGAGGGCAAGTATACAGAGAGAAGTTCATAAAGCCAACAGAAGACATAATTTAACAGTCATGTTCCTCTTAACAATTAATCTAGGTTAAGAGTAAGAATAAAGTACACTGATTGAAACTTGTCCTTCTAACTATAGCTTTTATTCCCATTTGATTTCATTTATTTGTCTACCGTAACCTTTGCCTCATTTGAATTATTGTTTCCCACAATCAAATATGTTAGTGTAACGGTAAAGATTTCCAGAAGGACTTTTTCCCCTCTGCTACTTTGGGAAAGACTCTGCATGTAAACTGCTGTATGGCTGCATGTAAAGTACACACACTAAACATGATACGTTTATTTTATCATTTGTAGCTAAAGAGATGTAATTATTTAAGTGGGTGTAATTTAATGTTATGGCATCCCTCAAATTGCAGTACTGAAATTACTTTAATCTATACTTTGGCTGGGGAAATGCATGAAAAATTTAAAAGCTCACCAAAAAACCTCCTGAAACCCAGAAAGGAGCGGCTTCTACGGGTTGTGCAGAAGTCCTCGTAACATCTTTTCAGGAAGCAGGAGTACAAGATTCACTTTTTCAAGAGCTTTCTTATCTATAGAACTTTTTATGGCCTCTTTATCATGTCATCACTTAGAGTGGCTTGCCATTAGACTCCTTATGTGTCAAACTTGAAATGGGGGCTCTAGGCAAGCTACATCATGTACTGTGCCTTCTACTGCCTCTGCAAAAACAGAGTGACCAGGCTGTCCATCCTCTCAGGGACACTGAGTGCTGAACTTCTGCTGCTTTTAATCTTAATGAAAGTCTCTTAATTAGAAGTTGTGAATCTGTTCCCATTGTTTACACACATCTTTCAAAGCCAGCAACAACAAAAAAGTAGCAACAGAGTTGTGTGAAAACAACAACAAACCACTGTATTCAGGCTCTTAAATATTATACATTTTCAACAAAAATCTCTCTAGATTCATCTCTGTGCTTTCTAGCAACCAATACTGTCTGTGAAAATCAGTCTGAGTTCCTTCAAGAGTGGCTTCATTAAGAATCTGTGCTTTATAAATTGGGTGTGGTATCCTGGTTTTTTTTAATGACTTAAGCACATTTTGGGCTAAGTAGACTAGCTGTGTAATACTTTTGCTAGAATGGAAATACCAAAGTCAGCTCTTACTATTACCGGAATCTTTTCTATGGGAAGCCATCACAAACAGAAGTTTGTCATATCTGGATTTAAATAAATTTAGCTTCTTAGCAATGCTGTAATGACCACGGGCTACCTCCTGTTCCCACTGAAGTCAGTGGGAATGCTGCCATTGACTTCAACGAGCTTGGGATTTGGTTTCCTTTCATCAAAGATTGTTCTAAATGTAGAGCCCTGCAGCTTCAGTTAGGTATATGCCTCCATCCCAGTTTAGTGTGAAGTTAAAAGGACTTCTTGCAATAAACTGAAGCATTTGACTTCCTTTTAGAGCCACCTCCTGCTACCACCCGTTGAGACTAGGAGAGCTGCCCTGTTTTTTTGGGTTTATGAGTATGTTTCTTTTTCCACTGTGGATGACTATGTTAGCTGCTCCAAAGTTATTCCTCCAACAACCCAGAACCTCTGTGGGAACAGAGGTGGAGTGGTTTGATTTTAGTATGTCATCCTGTCTGTAGAAGAGCCATGAGGGGAAAGTTACATTTTTTTCTCTAGATGCCTGGCACCAGTAGTAGCTAATGCAAAGAGGGGCTTAAAGCAATTAGGAAACACTGTGAATAAAAGTTGAAAAGCTCATCTGTGCATATTTTACCTACGAAAACAACCTGCAAGTAGAAAAAACTTCCGTCAACTTAAAAAGTCCTGGAACTGCTTTAATATACACCAGAAAAGAAGAGACAACCGAACATTTGCTTGGGCAGTGAAACAGCAGTTAAAAGAGCCCGACTCCAAAATCTCTGTTTCTATCAGGGCAGCTTTATTCATTGCTACCATTTCTGTAGTTGCAGAAGGTACTAATTATGAGTCTTCCAACTCATTGTTTGTTCCAAGTTTGGATAGAGAGATAGATCCTTAAAGAACTCTGCTTATTCAATTATGCCAAGGAAGAAAGAGTTGCCTCAAAGCTGGTAAAAAACAGTGTGAGCAGTAATAGGGAACAGGAAGAAAGCAGCTATGCAAACTGATCTTCAAAACGGTGTGTGGCAACACACAGGCAGGGTAAGCCATTCAAGCAGAGCAGGATGAAACCATCTGAAACAGACACTTACTCACACTGCTGCCTTCTGCAGTGCTGGTAGAGCACAGCATCCCGTCTTCTCTGCATACATGCAGCTATTGAGTGCTTTTACTATGATTAGCAGAAACCCCCTTAGCTCTTGCATGTGAGGTTTAGGAGGCTGCTACCCAACCAGCTCCATTCCATTCCATTCCATTCCATTCCATTCCATTCCATAGGGTAGCTTGCCTGAAAATAGGTTTTAAAGGAGGAAAGTTTCAGTTAGAATTAATGTTCGTGTATGCAATATGTCAAAAGCATGACCAAAATCTACTGTAACAGAAAGAATTCTCTAGTTATTACAGTCAGCTGTGAATAAGACCTCCAGAAGACTCAGGCTTTAAATGTCCAAACTCTGAGGTTGTCTCTCTCTCTCTCCCACAGGGATTTATTATTGAAATGAGAACCCACTACTGAAGACAGTTATCCCTGACATATTAATGTTTGACTTATTTCCAGAGGTGTTTGATTTGCTCTTAGTATCTGTGTCTGTAATAAGTGAGTGGGTTTAGTGTGTGTAGGAGAGGAGTCGTGGCTCTTCGTGTCTGAGACATGAATCTCCATGGGAATGTAACAAACCTGGCGGAACAACAGTGCTGCTCGCATTTCTATATATGTGTCTGCCTCTTGCTCCATTTCTGTCAGCCTCTCACTTGGATTATGCATTCAGTTGCACTACTGGCATCATTATTGGCTCACTTGTCTGTCTGCCTTCTTCATCTGATCTAATTAGAGTGTGCCCTCCATGATAAAGTATTCCATATAAGATAGATCTGTGCTTTTGCGGGTTTGTATCTCTGTGCATTGTTTTGCCCCAAAGTGTATTTAGCAGCAATTTATTACAGTAAATCTGAAAAGCAGACTTCAGCCATTTTATGTTTGGTCAAATGTTATTTCTCAACTTAAATTGCTTTGAAATTGTTTTGAAAATGTAAAATAAAGATGGCAATGCAAAGCCTCCTGTGAAGTCAGAGGAGAGTCCAGGGATAATAGAATGGTAACTCATTCTAGAAATGCTCTGTGCTCTAAAAGAAGACAGATTATTGTCTCTGTCCTTTCTGACTACTGAATCAGTTTGTATTTTTCCTGCAGGGTTGCTCGTTGCTTTTGAAGCACAGTTTGACTTAGGAGATATTTACCACCGTCACTTGTTGCAAATTCACTTTTAAGTTATGGAGCAGCATTCTCCACTCCTTTCAGCATTGTTTAAAATGTTCCTGGTGCTCAGAGCAGAGCAGAATGCAGCCCTATAGGTGTTTTAGCCAGAGGCTAGATTGTGACCACTTCATTCCTGCCAGGGAGTAGTTTCTCAAATGAAAAATGTCATTGAAGAGAGCAAGAGTGTGAGTAGTTTACTTATGTGAGTAATTTATTACAACATTTTTTGTTCTGAATTGGCTTTTCTCCTACATATGATCCATGTGCAAGAAATAACAGCTTTAGTTTTCACATAAAAAAAGTTGAACCTGCAGGGGTAACGAGGTGTGTGGAGAGGTTTCCAATCGCTTGTGAACTAACCTGGAAATTACTGAGCTGCAGAGATCTTCCCAGAATGCTACTTCTACAAAATCATTTCTTCCTCAGAGTGCAGGACTGTCAAGAGCATGACTGACAAAAATAAACCTCAGCAGTTAAAGTAAGGAGCTAAGCCACCAAGTACCCAGAGAGGATGAGCTTGTTGAGTCAGAAGATGCTACTTTAATGAAGTCATTTTAAAAAGCAGAATTGTATTTTAAGATAAATTAGATTAGATGGATATCTGCCAAACTGCCATGGCTGTATTTAGGTTAGCTACCCATCCAAATGCCAAATTACATGAGCATACACTACTAATGCTCCATATATGTCTATCTCTAGCTCTGTACATACCACAGCAATGAATGTATGTGCCATCATGGAACCGAAACAATAGGGGAGCTGATTCTTAGCTGTATATAGTATTTTAGCTCCACTGAATGTAAAGCCTGTTGATGATTTTCCTCCAGGGAAAATCCTGGCCTCCCTGAATTTAGACTTCAGTCGTTGCATGCACCAGCCCTAGGAGGGTCCAGCCACACTCTTGGGATGTGCAGTTGGACACAGCGAGCTTCAGCCGAGGGGTGACCATCATGTGTCTAGACCTTGAAGTGATCTCTTTGCTCAGGTGCTGCTTGTGGTTTAGCATGTCACCAAGTACATACGTGAGGCCGTTCAGAGGCAGGCAGGTGTGAAGAATGGCAGTCTTATGGTCCCTGTGGAATTTTCAGCAAATAGGTGTCAGCACAGAGGCCATGACTTCACACTTCAGCATTTCATTTTTTTAATCCAGTCTCTAATCCATTTATTCTATGAAGTGAAACATTCCAAAATTACAAAGGGATTTATGTTCCTTGAACATGTGTGAGCTGGCTGGAAAGCCTTGTGAATTCTTCATACCTTTTCCTATAGCTAACTTTTGGTCCATCTTCACAGCAGGTCTGACTAACCTGCATTTCACACACCTCTAAAACTTTCAGTTTCAGGCTACTTTCTGATGTAAGTGATACTCAATGAGAATGGGTTGGGTTTGTTTTTTTTTTTAAGAAAATCGCAATAGAAATGTCAAAACATAAGGATAACTACAGGGGGAAAACACTCTTAAATGTGTGCCAAACACTAACTCACAGAAGCTGACCAAGTTCTCATAAATGACTGTTGACCCTGGCAACGGGGTGGTGATTTTTCTTACTGCTAGCATTAATGAAAATTCCATAAAGTAGCAATAATAATTAAATAAATACAGAGGCAATGGTGTTAACCAGGTTAGGTAGTGGTAGTCATTGTGACCATGCTTATTGTGTTACATTGGTTTAGCCAAGAAAAACCTTATCTGATGAAAACAATAGTTCCCAAAATGCACTCCTTTTAGAGAAATTAATTCTCTTCAACATGGGTTTCCAAAATAAATATAACACAATATTTTAAATTTACTTATGCAAATCTATCAGGACACTCTAGCCAAGCAATAACCTAAATCAAGATAACTATGGTTAGTATGTTACCCCTTATCTATGAAGCTGCTGTTAGTTCCACTTCTGGTATGTCTTCATATGTTAGTACAACGTGGTTTAGCTCTCTCTCTTTGAGTTTTCTTTTTTTCAATAGAGCTGGAAAGAATGTTTTTCACCAAATAGAGTACATTCCATGAGTGATGGTTTTCTGTTGGGGTTATGAATTTGAAAAGGATCACTACGTCCCATTGAACAGGCCCCAGAATTTATGTACTTTCTTTGGCCAACATTTGAATCTGGCTTCGAAGCCAGATATAAGAAACAAAGCATGCTGGAAGATTTTTTTTCTTTTCTTGGTTTCTTAGCCTATGCATATATTGCATAGAGGAAAATACATGCAATTTGTTCATTTGACAGCTTCCATCCTTTTAGATGCCTTTCCTGACCTCTCTTCACTATCTGTACTCCCTTCAAGCACCTTCTAAGCAGCTTGGGATGTGTGCCACACAGTAAAAGGAAGAAATAGTTTTTACATTATACAGAGAAGTGGTCCAGGTTCTTTTTCATCTAAATCACATGAAAACCCAAGAGCCAAACCCATTTCTTTCCCCATCCACCTCCAAACTCCACCAGCCCCTCTGAAAATACTAAAATATTGTTATTGTGAGGTTAAACTTTGACACAGACATTTCAAATTTTTGGACTCCCTTTGGAACAGGAAAAAAATGTTTATTAATTCTTTGATTTCTTCTCCAATCAAAGTTTACTTCCAAATGCAAGTTAAAGGGCTTTAGAGAAACTCTACCCTATATCTCACCAGAAAGCCCCTTGCTTATTGCAGAAGCTGGGACAATCTTTCCTCCTGATACTTTCACTTCACTGTAGCAGAAGTCACCATAATTTAGTCATTCTGATGCTCTCTGTACTTTTAGAAGAATCCCTGGAGGTCCCTCAACCCCTTCAAAAGAAAGAAAGAACAAACTGAAAGTAGCCTTTAGTCTTTGAAAAGATTAAAGTTAAATTTAAAAAATTAAATTAAAGTTTCAGTCAGCCACAAGTCTTGAGTCTGTTTCATGAGTTACATTCATTATATAAGACACCTAGAAGCACAATTAAGAGCTGATGAAGTTTGCAGTTTCTGTATTATATCCCACTTACACAAATCTCTTTTATGTATTTCTTCTGTGTTTTCTTGTATGAAAAGTACTTTCTTTTGCTAGAATACTGTAGCTGATAATGGATCAGAATTGGCATGAATATTTGCAGCAGTCATTGAGGTATCTGTGAGATGGTCTCAGCAACCTACAAGGCCAACCCAGTGGAAAGGCTTCAAAACTGGTATTTAATGTTTTTTCTGGACTAGAAATACCCCAGGGGGCAATAGTATAATCTGCTCTTCTTCAAGGATACTTCATCTGTTGAAGCTGCTCCATGGGTTAGTGAGCAGGGGTACAACTGCAGCTTTGTGACATAAAAAGGTAAAGTGCAGAAGGAAGTAAAATATACTACGTTATTAGAGCTAGAGCTGGGATGGTTCTGGTTCACATCAGAGGAAACCCCCTGGGAAGGAGCTATGCCCAGCAAACCTTCAGGCTGGTCCAAGAAAACTTCATTTCTACGAAGAGTTCAATGCATTCAAATTCTTTCCCATGCAAGCAGTGGATCAAAGCCTTTGCTGCTCTGCCGCACAACACAGAGTCTCCAGGCTCATGTCACAGGCCAAATGAAAGCAATTTTGGGTGGGATCTCATAGAAGGTCACACCCCTTGGCTGGTTAGAAAAGCATTGGCTTCTTTGGCGGGACTGTGGAAAGAAATCCTGTGAGAAGTTTGCAACCCTCTTAAACGCACACATGCCCAGCTCACATTTAGGTGTTAGATCCTGGTGGCTGCTTCGTCATCGTATTCCTTATGACTGAACTCGGCTATAGTGCCATCTTTTTGTGCTTCAGGCTATATTCCCTCACATCAGTTGCGTGATGCGGAGATGGAGAGGGATCAGCAGCAGTAATGATGCTCTCATCCAGCTTCACTGTCAGGACTCATCTTGGCTTTCCCTGTATTCCTACCTCAGTGCCTGGACTCCTCACATGCTGAGGTGAGGGATGTTCAGTTGCTCAGAAGCACGCTTGTCCTTCATTACTGAATACCTTATTGGAGACCCTCACAGGGTGAGACCATGATCTTTCCTTAGCTGGTTTGCCTTAAAGACTCTAAGCTTCTTTTGGTAAATAACTTTGACTTTCAAGTCAAAGGAAATTGCAGCCTTTTACTCTGGGTATGTATTTACAGTAGCAAGAAGAGATTAAAACAGCTCTGAGCAGAGCAAAGAGATGGGCAGTTGAGAAGGATCAGAGTTGGAGTGAAGAGATGAGAACTTTAAAGAATGGAAGAAAGTTTTAATCATAATTTCCACTGTCTGAAAATAAACAGAAAATGTTTCCTCACAGCATCCTCATTTGATAGGGAAACATTAAGATTTACTAACTAATAATCCTACAAGACAGTGATCAATAAAATAATATGATAAAAACAATGTAAAATTTTATTATTCTTCAGTTGGATACAGCTTTTCCAGTCAGGGCTATGGGGATATAAGCTGTCAACTAAAATGATTCATCTTCAACACCTGTTTCATTTGAGGGATTCCTTTGCTTAAAGTGAGTCTCCAGAATGTTTCTAGCATCTCTAACGTCAAGGGGGAAAGGAAGGTTATTGCAACCTCCAAATTTAGCCAGGTGCACAAGCGAGGTCACTGCAGAAACCTCCAATAAAAGCGAACCCCAGAGTGAGAGATGTACTTTTGTTAGCCAGCGAAGAGCTGGGGAAAATGTAAATCTGCCTTTCTTTATAAGCTTGCATTTCCCTCTCTTTCTGTTTATTGCATTCATAATGTTTTCTGTCACCACTTTAGCCGAAAATAATATTGAAAAGGCTTTTCTCAGTTTCATCTGCAGTAGATTTATGTATAATACCACAGCTGACCACCAGTGATACCCTAGATTTGGAAGATAAATGTTTCAAGTGAACCCTTCAGTGCGTGCTTGGCTTTTTCCTCTCTCCAAGAAATTTTCCATACCACAAAAAACCCAATGCAGAACATTGACTAGGGATATTGCAGCAGTGCTCCAGAGTAAGGAAACTATTTCTGCTTTTCTTAGAGTTTTAACATCCATCTCTGATCACTGTGAAATCTAGTGTGAACCCAAAGAGTTGTAGATGGGGTCTGCAGACATTTAAAGGAAGGAATTAGTAACAGAGAGCTCTTGCATCAAATTACCTCTCAGTTTCTTCTCAGAGGTGTGCAAGAGACAACAGTCACACTGACTACCCTGAAAACAGATGAAGTCACCCACTACTTATGTCATTTAGTGCCTTGGTCCTGAAGCTCCCTCCTGGAAAGAAACAGAAAATGGTATCCCAGAAAAACTGGGTCTCGCTCTGGAGTGAGTTGGAAGGCTTACCTTGTGCTGGTATAAACTGAGCAAGCAGTAAGCTGTTGTCTGTCTGCATCCATGGGTCCTGTGCATCTCAGAGGGATAGCTAATACACAGTGCTTACTGTGTTGGTCTGTTTGAATGTTTGAGTATTGGGAGAAATCTGAACAAAAGAAGGCACTGTAGTTATAACAGTAAAATAATCTAAACCCAGCAAAAACTCAGACGATGGAAGGAAAATAAATTACGCACGTGACTCCTCTTCAGCAAGTTAAAAGTTTAAGTTCAGCACAGAGTGAGCAAGATAAAGGGGACATGAATCCATGTCCATTCCCATGAATCCATTGCTGTGAATCCATGAAAAGGACTTGTGGCAACCCAGGGCACAGCAGGGAGGATTAAGACTGAAGGGCACGTGACAGAAAACTTGGAGTATGGCAGGGTTCAAGAGTTAGCGAAGACGGGATTTATGAGGGCTGATAACTGTCAGCCCAACATTCTTCTCTTCTTAAGGGCATTGCCTTGCTCAGGGGAGGTTTTAATCTCTTTCACTCTCTGCTCCATCTGGTTATACAAAGTGTGAAAGATCCATTCTCCACTTCTTACTGAGGCACATATCCATACTTCTCTCTTCTTTATGTGGGGAGGAAGGGAAGGGAAGGGAAGGGAAGGGAAGGGAAGGGAAGGGAAGGGAAGGGAAGGGAAGGGAAGGGAAGACTCCTTGTTCCATTGGCTATTAGGATTCTATATGTACTCCATCTCATATGAGTTCTGGGGCCCTGCTCAGCAAAGTGCTGTTTGTCTCTGCTGTCTCATGTAACCTCTTAGACCTGAAGAGGGTCTTAAGTCATTCTTTCTATGCCTCCATCTGCCTTTGAAGCTAGGACTGAGACCACAGAGAGAAAGGGGTTGCAGGGAGAAAGTATTCATGGTCCTTGACCACTCGCCAGAGCTAGACTATAATATATTCTTTCTATTGCGAGGTACTGAGGAAAACATCCTCAGTGCATGGTAGACACCCTAAAGTATTGGTGTTAGTGCCAAGGAATTCAAACGCCTACTAGGATGAATAGATTCTTTCATGTCTGTGTAAGCTGTCTTTTTTATTGAAAGGGTGAGTCTTCTATATGGTCTAAATTAAGTATATTTGGGCAGGTTTGTTTGATATCCAAGATGCTTACAGCGGTTCAGAATAGGGTTAATGAGCAAAATGCGGCAGGATTTAAGCCACAGTAATGCAAATACAACTATTCAGGAAAACATTCCCAAAACCAAGTGAAACCAAACCAAACAAAAGCAAGGAAAGTCAAGAAATCTCATTCATTTCTTGAAGTTTCTTTTGTATAGATCCAGGCAACTATATTCTGGCTCTGCAGAGAATCCAAGGCTTTACCCTAACTAGTGCTACCCTTTGGAGAAACACCATTGACCCTGGGATTCTTGAAAAAGTAAGTTCTAAGAAACACAGAAGTTTAATACTTGGCATCTTGGGATGTTGAACCCTTTCCCAGGTGGACTGGAGAAAGAGGTACCAAATCTTTCTGGTCTTTTCAGCAGTGCCTTCTACCACCATAAAATGCACCCAGCCCTCTGCCCTGGCCCTAGCATATCCAGAATTTTTTCCTCTTCTATAGGCTGTGAAAAGCCAATGCTGGTATCACAAAGGATGCCTATTGCATACCTGAAGAGCATCTGCATGCAAGACATTACGTCCAAACTACCCTTTGCAAGGTGTGATCAAAGTTGCCCCATCTTGTCTCCAGAGAGGGGGTATCTTGAGTGTCTCGTTCAGCTCTGACTTCATTGCCGCAGATTTTCTACTGTCTTTAGACAGATACCTTATGGCTAAATCTTTAAAGTCAGGCCACTGTTTTTACCAGCAGATGAAAGAACCTGAATGTGCTAGACATGTACCCAGTTCAGGTATTTTATAGATATTCTGAGGTATTTCTACCTTTTTAGTGCCTAATAGCTTTTCTTTTTCCACGTGAAGAAAAGCAGGCAGCAAAACCACAAAGGATTTGAGATACTCACCAATAACAGGAGCAGAATAGAGAGATGATTCATAACTGAAATGTTTCAAGTGGCATTCAGTTCACAAGAAACAAATAAACTTTTTCATGACAACAGAAAGATAGAGATAGAATTCAAGTTTAAAAAGACTAGTAGCAGTTAAAAAGAAAATGGTGTTGCTCTTGGAGAGAAGGAACAAAACATTTAACTAAAAATTGATTAATACCTCTAAGCATAATCAAGGAAAGCTGGATAAAATTTCAAATGTATCCAATCTCAAAATCAAATGTAACTGTGAAGGGTAGGAGCCAAGCACATATCAGGGGTGGCAACATTTAAAATTGCCAAAGAATAGGATAACAGAATAATCAAGATCTTTTTCTCCTTCTGCACCACCCAGCAGGAAGCACAATTACGCCCCCTTTTCCTTAAGCTGTCAGATGTATAGATACACATATATATCAACTTTAGTTCTGATGTGAAATATGCCATTCTGTTGGTTCACAAGATCAGTCTTGAAATCTCAGATAAGTTCGCATTTGCATTTATTTCCAAGAAAACAGTTGGTTTTCCCTAGCTTTCAAGAACAGGGCTTAATATGAAATCAGCATCATTCACAGATCAGCTCCTCCTCCCCCACATGACGTCAACCGGAACATATCCAGTGCCAATGTATAGATGTGATGTGCATCTTCTCTTCCTCCCCTTCCCCAGAGGATATTGCTCCCTAAAATCTACCTGCATGTCTGAGTATATAGTCTTTCTGATGTAGCTGTAAAAAAAACCCACATTGATTCACTTGTATCCATTAATTTTTTAAACTCCAGTCATTTTTTACCTCCTCCAAGCACAACAAGAGAGTAAAGAAGCAAAGGAGAATAGGATAAGGACTGAGGGAAGTGGACAAAGATGAAAGGAAAGAGGTAGTCGGTGACCAAGCTCACCTGCAGCCAGAACTGCCTGTCTGACTGCAGCCAGAACACAGCCACCTTCATTCCTTGCCTGCCCCAAAAATGCCCATTTCAAACATAATAAAGTAAAACCAAGAAGGTTTAAGCTACTAGAAAACTGGAAAATCTTTGCACACCATGCTTCTCATTCTTAAATGGTAAAGGCATGTATAGTCATCCTAAAAAAATATTATATACAGGTTCTGCAAAAACACAGCCATTGTTATGCCCACAGCTAAAGCAAATTATGCATTGCTAGGAGGCAGTCCTGGAACCACTTTTAAAAAGCTGTCCCCTTTATGCCCAGACTCAGTGTGGCCAATCTCATTTAGGGATGGAAAACAAGAGCCAGGCTAGCAGGGGAGGTTCATTCCACCTCCGTTTCTCCTTCTCTCAACAAGAGGGGGAAGTGGCAAATGAAGTTTGTGGTGTTTTCAGGCAACGATTACTTGTGCCCGTAAGGCATATTCCACTGTAAGAATTTTTAAACACTGCACGTACACTAAAAAGCAAAGAACTAGTGTGGGAAGCAATGGTGGATACGTGTCTCTTTCAGGCTACTCACTAAATCATAGCAATTGTCTGTTCCAGCAGATTTCAGGGGATGATGCACTTCAGCCCAGGCTTCTTAGATAGGCAGTTTCCTTTACAAGCTTAATTTCACTGCCCAGTAGAAGGAATAGTACTTCATGAAAGGTAACCCTCTTTTCTGTTCATTTTCAGGTAGGATTCAAGATGGTGGAAGGTGCCTTCCTATCCCCTGAAGGATGGAGCTCAAAGCACACGCTCCCAAACTCACACAAACAGTATTCAAGAGTAAAAAGATGGAAGGAGATAGATCATTAGTAATATTTGCTTGCGCTAGAACATTCTTCAAGGTTTCAATGTGTCCAAACACTGCCAGCTGTGGGAGTTGATTGGAGTCCTACTAGTGACTCCCATTAGTTCAGGATTTCATCCATAACCTGCACAACTGGAGATGTGAAGTAAAAAGTAGGGAAAATAGAGTCATGTAGTTACAAAGGTTTTACTTGGAACATTAGACACAACTGTTATTTCCAGATGGACTTTAACAAAAGCAACATTAGGTGGCTAGTTTCCAGCAGCCAACCTTGCAAAAGGCAAGTTGGAGAATGGGTTTGGAAAAAAAGGAGAGAATTACTTTCCAGGAGAGCTAAGAGAAAGCACTTGAAGAAGGGACTTCATGGAGGAGTGTACAAAGCTATTTGCAAATGAGTGGCACCAGCAGTGGTCAAGTTTATAACTACAGACTGTTCTCGAGTCTGTGTGAGTTCAGGATGAGTATTCTCTCTAAGAAACATTTATTTTCTAATGTGCACAGTTTTTTCAACCAAGGGATATTTTCAGACAGCATCAGTTCTCACTTCCTTGTCCTATTGCTGTTCCACTTGTCATTAAATAGGGGCAGAGATGGTACTCTGCCAGTGCCATGCATTCCTCCACCTCCACATCTGTTGCCCTGCTTAAATCTATCAGCTAAATTATTGGCTGAGGTTCAACAGAGTCTATAAGTTTCCCCAATTAACCCATCAGTTAGCAATTCCCAATTGGTGACCTTAATGTGCCTTGTGGATAAAAAGCTCCAAATCTTTTTCTGATCTGAGAAAAATGGGGGGGAGTGCGTGGGGGGGAGTACTCACATGAAACAAGGTTAATAGTCTTTCAGCTGTGAATAACCATGCATTTTCGGAACACTGTGAACATGAGCCTTTTACAATTAAATACAGTTATTACGTATAACTAGTGCAAGTTTCTATATGCTAATGTATCAGCCAATTAGTTGACATCAACAATTAATCCTCCTTTCTCTCTCACCTAGTTAACATTGAATGAGGTCGGTGCGTAGCTGAATTCTCATGTGATTCTTGATTGCATTGTAGAATATGATCAAAAGGCTCTGTTTGAATGTGAATGATTGTGTTGCTCGCTGTACTTGATGGCAATTTACTTAAATATGATACTCTGCAGGAGAACTTGTTCAAAGTAAAGTCACAACAAGCAGTTTATCGTTTCCATGCGTGGTATTTAGGATTATTGCCTCTTGAAAGCCTCTAAAAAAAAACCCAGTGGAAGATAATGCCAAGAGGAAGAGCTAAAGCACTGGAGTTTCCATACTCTCCATTATCACTGTGTGGCAAAGTGTGTGAGCCTCAAACTAATAATGTGAATACCTTTACCCTAATAGCGAGCAGCCTCCTATTCTGACAGAGCACAGAGTTAATGCCATTGATAGCATAAGGTATTATAAATTCTTCCAGCCTGGCTACAGTCCATGCAGCAATCTCATCTGATCTCAGCGACTAAATCCTCTCAGCCCTGGTGACTTCCATGTCAAACATCTGGCAAATTTACACTATTACGGTGAAAAAGCTTCATGCAACTAGATGGTCACAGATAAGCTGCTGAAGCATAATGACAAAAATACTACAGAAGATAAATGCTGTAAAATAATGGAATTTTCATGTAATTGTCAGCTCTCTACTAATTCTCCCACACTTCTCACTTCATTAATAAAATCATCCTTCACTGTAAATTAGGCCACGGGTAGAATATTAGAGTTATAATATTCCACTGGTCTAGACTGTTCACAGCATAACTTTTGCCCCTGACTTAACTAGTTATAGGCCTAAATAGATACATATGTCATTGAACAGCTTTTGTTGATACTAAAAAAGAAGTCAGTAAGTCTCAGTTGATTTCCCAGTGACATTTTCTTTCCTACATCCACATTTCTCAGCGACAGCTTTCCATCTAGCTGAGGCTTTACTCTCAGTTAGCAACATGGAAAGGGAAAGATAGCTAAGCTCAGTACCTGCTCAAGACTCCCAGGACCATCTCATTGTCTTTAGATGAACCTGCCCAATTTGCTGAACTGTCCAGTGAAGTGCTGGGTTTAATCTTGAAAAAAAAAAAAAAAAGAGAGCATATGAGCAGAACTATCTTATTATCAGGTCCAAGCAAGCTGCTTTTCTGGAACAACTGTCTCAAGTACCCCCTGGTGGGTCCAAATTATGGTTCCCAAAATGGTTTAGTTTTTCTCTGGCTGACTGACAAAGAAAGAGAAGAAGCAAAGTTCCACTTTCTCACTGCCTCTCCCTTCTCCTTATTTGCTTGCTGGTAAAGAAGCAAAGCCAGTGTGTGTAGCAGGACAGGATTGTGCTGTACTTAGATCTAAATACAAAGTATTTTGAGCAAAGTAGCGTTTCTTCAGCAGAATAAAAGGAGCACGGGCCATTTGCTCTTTTCCTTGTGGCACAGCTCCTGAGGCAGAGCAATGTTATGACAGGTCTTACTCAGTAGTTTTGCCTGAGGTTTGATCTATCAAACAGAAAAAGTCTTTCACAAGGGAAAATAGAAGAATAAATAAGAGTTAAATAGGAAACTGTCACTTGTTGCCATTTTGGACAGTTAAATAATAAGAACATGAGAAAAGCCCTAATGGGTGAGAGCAGTGTTCCATCCAGCCCACTTTTGATGTCAGAGACAACAGAACTGTGAGTCTGGCACACATATGCCTTATATATCTTCACCATCCAGACCTGCTATCAGAGATCTTAGAGGTACGCCACTCACTAGGTGGTTTCTGTTTACCGACTTATTGTCTGTGAATTTGTCCAATCCTTTTGAACTTAATGATACTATCTGCTTCCATAGCCTCCTGTGCCAGCAAACTCCAGAAGGCATGATAGGCTGTAATGACAAAAACTGCCTTGTGAATCTGAAAATTTCTCAAGTGAGAAATGGCCTTGAACTTTTCCCCTCCTTTTTAACAATAATCATCTGTCCTGCTAAAAAGTCCTGCTAAAGGATGTACCTAAAGGTACTACCTGGTCAGGTACCTCCTGTTGACTGATAGTGGTGGTTAGCTGGTGAGAAAAGACAAGGGTGGTACCCAGGAGTACCCAGACAACCAAGATTTGCCTCTCACTGCCTTGCATTAACTTCCATGGATTCATCATGTGGCAGTCAAACAGACTAGACTCTAATCTTATGGCTTACACCTCTATGCTTTGATTATTGCTATTAATTCTGTATATACCAGTGTGCACAGGTGTTCTGGGTGTTTCCAACATCCTTTTCTTTCAACCTTCTGTGGCTGGTCCAGAAGATTCTGTTGCATTTATTGATGAGACAGTGTTTCAGGCAAATAAAGGCTTGTGGAACAGACAAAGTAGAGTGGAACCATAACAGGAGAGAAGGGTAAGAACAAACCCAACTGAGTAATTGCTGAGATTTCCTTGTGAGCAACAAAGCAAACCTTAGGAGTAGCTCATCATTTGCCCAGAAGAACATGTTTAAAGTTAGGAGAATGCCCTGACCAAAAGCTGTTGGGGGCAGGCTAAAGGAGGAAAGCTGGCCAACAAGCTATGGAGGTAAAGTTAGCAGTGGCTGTGGGGAGGCTACATGTGGCCATTCATCCTAGTAAATTAACCTGAGTATAAAAAGGGGTCACCCTTAGCAAATTCACTCTTAGTAAATTTGAATTTCGCTCAGGCTGTTGCATCTAGGTGCTACATAAAATGCTTACTACTCCACCCAGCAACATTCACTCCCTCACTGGAGACACCAGCTGTACCTATGCCCTGTGAGGTAAATTAAGGCTGGAGTATCAGATCAGAGCTTCAGCTTTAACTCTCAATTTCCTGGCTTTTTGTGGGTTTTAGGCAGACCCTTAATGTTACTTTAATGTAGGGGGTTTCTTGTGGTTTAATATTTCTAAGGGCAGTAAATTATTTCCAGCATATGTAAAAAAGACAAATTTCTCCTGTGGTTAGTGACCACAAAGCAAAACAAGAAACAGAAATACTCAAGAATAGGATTCTTGAGAAAAGGTTATAGAGCTTTAAACCTCCCTTTTGATGTTACACACAGAAAAAGAAAGTTCAGTATGAGGCTGATGATTAATACCTTTACAAAGCATAGTAGCAAATAAACGCAACCTGTGTCCATCATCTCTGCATATCAGCACAAAAAGCTTTTTGTCTGCTGTATGAGCAAACACTTTGAAACAATGACCCCCACTCCCTTATATACAACTCATAAAAATGAACTGCTGAGTAATAAATGTATCCCAGCTTATGAGGAGAGGTCCCAAACTGGCAAGCAATGAAAAAAATGCTGCATCAAAAAATGGTTTGTTTCCACTAGTAATTGATTATTCTTACTTAGCCTTTCCCATGGAGGGGAAAGAGCAGTGACTTGATGCCTGAAATTGCAACAGAAACATTGCTAAAGTTGAGTGAAGAGAGGTTGTGAAGAGCTGACTGATATTGTCAGATAAAATCCATGAAGTTTAGGAATTCACAATCTGTGTGGCTGGACCATAGCTAGCTTCATTGTCCCAGACCAGTCTCCTCCAGTAACTGTTTTGACTGCAAGGATTGAAAGCATTGGTTACAGCCCTTGTGGTACAGATGACCATGCAGGCACTAGGGCTACTGGACTCGCGGAGTCCCTCCTACAGCAGCGGTGTGCCCGCTGATGCCTATTGTGTGCCCCACAGCAGTCAGTGGGTCATTTCTCTGCAGGTCCCCAAGGCTTGGCCAACTGACTTGAGGCAGGTGGCCTTGGCAAAACTCCTGCCCATGTCTTTAAGCCAGGCTTGTGCAATGAAAAGAAACTGTCATTGGTTTGTCATAGCTCCAGGGAAGAGCTTATTTTGCTGGGAATACCAAAGTCTCTGTTTCTTTACTTGTGAACATTTGGGTAAGAAGAGTAAGTGTTGTGAAAACAAGACTTTTTTTCAGGAGGCAAAATCTTTTTGGCAGTACTGACAGTCAGATATATTGAGGATTGTTCGTACCAGCTTTGTTCTCAGCACTGTTTAAAAACTCTGGTTGCATCACTCAGAGAGCAGATTTCCAGAAGCAATTGTTTGCTTCTAGCTTGGGAAAGAGAGGCTTTCTGCTGGCATGATTTACCTTGCCTGATGTCCAGAGGGACCAAATGCATCAGCATTAAACTACAGGCCTGAAAATGAATTTGCTTGATTTTCTCATAACATTTTGAAGGTGGCTCCTGGGATAGTACAGGAGAGAATGCTACCATTTCAATGACATCTTCAGGAGCAACTCTGTAGGCTCCTCACTCCAGAAATATTACCATAAATTAAAGACGGGGTGAGAATGGAGGAAGAGATTGCACCGTTCTCCCATGCATTACGTTGAGCTCAATGAAATCAAGATGTTGAGAAAACTGCACATTGTCTTCATATTGTGATCCTTCTCTTCACAATACAGCTATTCTTGGCTCTAACAGTGGTGATGGGAAGAAGAGGTTTAAAACAGAAAAAAAAAAACCTGAATGGACTTTCAAATAAACACCAGCTCATAACTCTCGTCTACAGCTTTTGAGAGGGATGTTCTTCTGTTAATACAATTGTGGGATCTATAGTCTGCATTAGAAAAGGCAAATTCACTATATTTGATGAGGCTGCAAAATGTCCAGTCTGGAAAGTTACATAAATATTACTTCATGGAATTATTGAAGATTTCCCAAGAGAAATTACTAAATTAATTAAAAATTAACAGTTAATTTAATATTCATTTCATGAACAATTAGCTCCAATGTTGCTAATCAAAAGGCCATATTCTTCTTTTGCTGGAAAGAAGTTAAAAAGGTCACAGTCTCCCTTGCTACATCATGGTTTCAAAAATTATTCACTTCATGCTATGACTGGAAGACATATTATTACTGGCAGCATGTGGTACAAAATTTGCTCCACAAATCATATTCTACTTTTTGAATCCTTTTTCCTCACTGACGTTGGAAATCCATTCTTCTTTGTCAAAAGCCTGCCGTTGCTTACAGATATTAAAACTGCTTTTTTTCAAATACTATGGTCCCGGATCCCAGTGAGTAACTCCTTACTTCATTAACGGCTCCATTGGCTTTGGTGGGACCACTTATAGAGTGAAATGTTACTCAATGTGAGTAAAAGGCTCAGTGCTTGACCCAGTCAGTGTAGCATGCAGCTTGACTGTTCCCATTAAAAAAACTAGGCATAATAGTTCCTAATTTCTTGGGAGCATTAGGCTATATGTAGTTTACAAGCAGTATAGATAAAGGTAACCTTAACAGAGTCTGCTTGGCTCAGGCTGAACTAGCTTTCATTTTGTTTTGACAGAAAAGAAAGAATTAAATATTGCAGATTTTAAGGGGGTAACAGAATCACAGAATCATAGAATGATTAGAGTTGGAAGGGACCTTAAAGATCATCGAGTTCCAACCCCCTGCCATGGGCAGGGACACCTCCCACTAGACCAGGTTGCTCAAAGCACCATCCAACCTGGCCTTTAACACCTCCAGGGATGGGGCATCCACAACTTCTCTGGTCACCCTGTTCCAGTGTCTCACCACCCTCACAGTAAAGAATTTCTTCCTGAGATCTAATCTAAATCTCCCCTCTTTCAATTTAAAACCATTACCCCTTGTCTTGTCAATACACTCCCTGATGAAGGGTCTCTCCCCTTCTCTCCTGTAGCCCCCTTTAGGTACTAGAAGGCTACTCTAAGGTCTCCCCAGGGCCTTCTCTTCTCCAGGCAGAACAACCTCAAGTGTCTCAGCCTGTTTTCATAGGAGAGGTGCTCCAGTCTTCTGATCATCTTCATGGCCCTCGTCTGGACTCACTCCAGCAGAAGCAGAGTAGAAGGGCAGAATCACCTCCCTCGACCTGCTGGCCACACTTCTTTTGATGCAGCACAGGATGTGGTTGGCTTTCTGGGCTGCCAGTGCACATTGCTGGCTCATATTGAGCTTCTCATCAACCAAGACCCCTAAGTCCTTCTCCTCAGGGCTGCTCTCAATCAGCCCAGACTGTATTTGTTCTTGGAATTGCCATGACCCATGTGCAGGACTTTGCACTTGGCCTTGTTGAACTTCATGAGGTTCACACAGGCCCACCTCTCAAGGCTGTCCAGGTCCCTCTGGATGGCATCCCTTCCCTTCAACATGTTGGCAGCACCACACAGCTTGGTGTCGCTGGCAAACTTGCTGGGGGTGCACTTGATCTCACTGTCCATGTCACTGACAAAGATGTTAAACAATGTCGGTCCCAGTTCTCTGAGGAACACCACTGGTTGCAACTTGGACATCAAGCCATTGTCCACAACTCTTTGAGTACAACCATCCAGCCAATTCCTGATCCACCAAGTGGATAACGTTTACTATTACTAAAGTAATATTATTGCAGAGGTACCTAGTTTACTCACATTCTTTAATGACGAGGACTTAAAAGCAAATATTCAGAATAGCAGTCACACTCTTCTCCATGGTCTGCTATGAGCTTCTATTAGGATTGCCTGGTTTAAATCATCTTTATATATCAAAACAGTGGGAGTATAACCAATAGTGCAGGTGTATATGTATTCTATGGACATATAATTACATGCAGTAAACTATATGGCATATATAATGCTATACATTGAAATAAAGAATTAAATACATTGTACTTGGGTAACATCTTTCATTTGATATACTCATAATATTTAGAGGTTAATGAACCCACAACCCTGTAAAGAAGGCAAGTATCATTAACCTGTAAGAACTTGCTTATATTTTGTGGGAAGTATAGGACACAGCTTTGAAAAACTACTTCATTTTCCTGGCTGATGTTAACTGTTTCCTCTGCTGTTACAGAGCATAAAGCATACATAAACTTATGGTAAAGTATAATGATGGTATTGGTATTCATCTGGGATGCCTGCATTACTCAGCAACAGTGAAGCTGTGTATGAATGAGGTAAAAGGTTACAAATAAATACCAATAAATCCTTTAAACTACACTCTACCACCAAGAAAGTTTGGGGTGGGGAAAGGAAGGGATTATCAGTGCAAGGAAAAAAAAGAAGAAAAAAAAATTTATTTTTTATACCTAAGAGACTAATAAAACCCCTATAAAGCCAAAATGTTCTAGTTGCCCTACCTCCAACTGCACAAGTCTCCATGGAATAAAAAAGTTGATAACCAGTTAGTAATCAGGCAGTAGTGTATGTCTTTTCCAGTTAGACATCACTATTTGAATACCTGCTATCCAGGACCTATGAATACTAGAAGCAGATGGTGTACTTGGACAAAAAATGGAAAACGGCTTTTTTTTTACCCTCATCCAACCTAGCTCTGCTCCAGAATATTTTTTAAGAATTTCGCTTCATGTGCAATTCTCTATTGGGACAGAAGAAAAAGGGAAGGCAGAAGAAGAAGAGATTTATTTCACATATGATATGAAAGCAGGAACAAGTCGTCTTAGAGAAAGCAGATCGGTGACCAGAGAGTTGATGACACCAATAAAGGAAATGAACAAAGCCTGAGTGCTTGAATGTATGAACGTGTTTGGGTTAGATGGGTGTAATTGAAATGCATATTCATTTAGGTAGTTATTCTTCTTAATTAATGTCATGAAGGTGACGGCATGGATGTGTGGTTTTATTTCAGCAGATTCTGATATGTATCACTTGAAATGGTGGTTCTCACATTTAAAACTGCCACTGCCTAGATCCGGATTGATTGCAAGCCTTGCTAAAGGAGTCACACGTGACAATAAGAGACAGGCTTTCTCAGGCTGTTCCATGTCAGTCCCCCACCTCTATCAGACTGAATTTTCCTTTATCTAACACCAAGTTTGGGATATGCTAAAATCACTCAGTAGTAGCCTGCTCCATTGCCCCAAGAAATGAGTTGAAGGACTCCCACAGAGTTGATCCCGTTGGATCAGGCCCTACAAGGAGCATTCCTCTGCCTGACATTGCTAATGATTGATATATTGAAGCTATTTTTAACTGTAGAATTGGGGATTTCCATTCTCTATCTTCAGGAAAATGTTTGGGATTTTTTTTTCTCTCTTCCACACATACAAGGGGAGATAACTCATTTCAGACAGCAAGAATCTTATCAATACAAATATTCTTTTTCCTATTGACCATACAAGGAAATGATAAACACATGTTATTCCCTGCATGTAGACATTCAGCTCTACTCTATCATTAAATGGGATGCAGATAATCACTCCCCTGATCACTGTCCTGTTTATATGCCAGTTTTAGAAACCCTGTCAGGATTAATTGCAGTTTCAGGGGCTTGTGTTGCCTTTTGGTGGGGACACCGCCTTGACCATCAAATATGGAAGTATATTGTTGACTTTCTTCCCAATATCAATACACAGTATCACATTTTTGGTCTTGTAAGTGCTCCCATATGCTATAGAAATAATTAAATTTTTATTGACTTTTTGGCCTGGCTCCTAAAGATGAATATCCTTCAGATGCTAAACATTTGATAGGTTTGAAGTTTGGGGAAGTTTCTTTTCATTCTGTGGAAAATATGCATGCAGCAGGACAAAGGCAATCTTAAGTCTTTCGATATGGTTGGCCAACAGAGGATAGGAGAGAAGAGCAAGGTTGCCTTTTGTTAAAAGAGCAGATTGTCAAACTGCCAGTCTTACATATATTAACTTTTCTGTTGGGGTTCAAAGCAACAGAATCAGTTCTGCACAAAACAATAAAAACTATCATCCACAGGAAGCAGATACACTTGTAAATTGAAATAATATGGATACAAGCAGAGGGATCTCTTTTCCCCTTCCCATTAACCTTACACAGAGGCAACAAGTATTATCTGGGTATTTTCAGATAAATGCTGACAACCATGCACCAGACAATTCCAATTCTGTATTTATGAAAACCTCTTAAAATCTTGTCTTTCCCTCCCTCCCTTCCTTCTTTCTTTCTTCCTTCCTTCCTTCCTTTCTTTCTTTCTTTCTTTCTTTCTTTCTTTCTTTCTTTCT
>KZ505892.1:300160-341914 GCA_002844005.1 Limosa lapponica baueri
TTTTTTTTTTTTGAAACAACCATGCTAAAGCAGCCTATTGTCCACAGACCCACTGTAGGCAGGTCATTGCATCACTTGTTATCCTTCCTTCTATTTTCTGTGTATTTTAGGTTGTGACAAAACCAAAATCTTTCTATGCTGCAGAGTTTGATGCTTATCAGTAGTTATAATGTAGGACTTATCGTGAAAGAGCATAAGGCTTTTATGACTAAATGAGGAGCAGTTGGGTATGTTCGTGTCTGGGAAAGTGCTGGCCTGGCCCTGGCTACCAAGGAAGAAGACCAGACAGTATTTTCATGGAGGTGAAGTATTTCTCCCAGTCCTTTCCCAACACGAAGAAGAGGGGATTTTCCTCTGTTACCCTCTCTGATTATCACAAACATGTTGCTTCCCATCACAGCTTAGATTTTCCAGGCAGAGACTGAATCTTCCTTTATATTTCTGCTGTGACTGGTAAGAGGGGAAGCCCAGACATTACTGAGCTCTTTAAGCATTACTAGAAGATGAGGCAAAGATTAGTTTCTATGCAGTTCATGACAAAATGGTGTATTTTAAAGGGAGGAAGACTTAACAGAGTCATAGCCTCACTGGACAAGGGGAAACAGGAGGTCTGAGTACAAACTACGTTGATGGTGGTGGTGTGGAGGGAAAGCAAACCCTTTCCTATTGCACCAGCAGGGCTGGTGAGAGAGCTAGAGCTAGTTCTGGGAAGGTTACCACACACAGACGAAGCCTAGAGCTCTTGGAATAGAAAATGGTTTTAATTTTTCAAATTCCAAATTCTTTTCAGTGAAGGGAAAATATGACATAGGCAGGCTGAACCTAAAAGAAGTAGCACCTATTGTAGTTCTGCTCATGGACACAGTGATTTGAGGGCACAATAATAAATAAATCCATGCATAAGTAGTAAATTTTAAAAGCAAATAGTAAATAAAAAATGCACCCAAGAGAATATTCAAGGCTAGAGAGTGAGGAATGAGGACTCATACTCCACTTATTCTGTAAACTCACTGATCTCAAAACAGTTTCTTTATATCCTCTTCCACAGATCGTCTTTGGTCCATATTTGCTTAACTTCAGAGAATTCCTGAATAACATAGTCTCATCCCCCCTCTAGGGATTTTCCTCAGGCTAGCAAAGAGAAACAACAGTGTCAATTCATACGCACAAAGGACACGATGAGTCACCGACAGCTTCATCTTTGCCCCAGACCACAAGTGCAATTATGTAAGTACTCAAAAAGGACCTGCAATTATTTACTGCTACCCCTGTAGGTACAGGGTCCTGGCTACAGCATGTTTTGCTAACACTAGAGTGAGTTGTAGAGAGTAATATTATTCTGTTACTCTGACTTTTCATATTGGCTTCCATTAAAACATCATGTAGAACATGCTAAACTGCAAGTATAGGCATGTACATAATACACCTGCAAAATGCGTAAGTATATCATCTTGTGAAGGGGTAAACTGAAGAGAAGTACATTCAATTATTTGCATTGGATTACCAAAATACATAGTTGCAAAATTAAGCACAATCCCACTATCTCTGTTCTACTAGCTTAATTCTTTAATTGCTAGGTAATCCTGGCTCACAAATTCAGGGAAAGTCAAATCACTCACTTTTGCTTTCAAAGCTAAACCTCTCTGGGATTATCTCATTTGTGAGACCAGATCCAGAGAAAATAAGTTAGGAATGGAACAATCCCTTTTAACTTAAGCTCCAGAGAGATTGAATAGTTGGGCCAATCTATTTTCTTTTCTACTTTTCAGAAATAAAAAAAGACACGTAAAAATCTCATTTTACTCTGCTCTGGTGGAAAATCAGCATTGTGAATTAAAACCTTGATATACAGTAGTACACAGTATTCATTCAGAAGGAGTATCCTAGGATGTTAAAGATTAGCCATGGTGGTTTTGGTTTAGTCTTTATTGCTATGAGAGATTTTTTCCAGGATTTCTTGACTCATTCTGCTAAGCCCGTGTTGAAAGGGAGTTTCTTAATGCATTCTAAAGCTATCACATCATTTTTAATATTTTTTTTTCACTTACTGTTTAGTACTAGAGTTAATTTCTTCAGATTATTTTAAACCACATCTGTTTTAATTGCATTGTGTATTTTTGAAAGTAATAACGTTATTTAATTTATTATTTAAAGATAAAAATAGTAAGGATGTTTTAAAGAAGTTGGGAGAATAGGAACTTCTAGTCAACAGTCCTTTAGTATTCAAACCCATGATCTTATCCATAATTAAACTAAAATTAATCATTGGATGAAAACAACTGTAGATCTAGGTAGTTGTATAAAGTTACTACGAGACTTATTTACCCCAGTGTTCTTTCCAGTGCCAATGGATTCAGGAAAATTTCACACTGGCCATATGTGATAGATATTAGGTCTCTTACAAAATAGTTCTGTTCAGAGAGATGAAAAGAAGCAAAAACTTGCGATATCATTCTGCAGCTATAATGACAGGTGCTATGTTTTCAGTCAATGATAGAACTTATTACTGTATGGCTGGGTGTAAGCTTGACAGCAAAATCTAGGAAAAATAAAGGACTTTAACAGGGCAAGAAGTCAAAGGTTTAAAGATAAACATTCTTCTTTTTTCCCAGCAGTGAGAAATTCTCTAACACTGACTCAGAAAAGGAGAGAAAAACATCCAGTGGGTCCCTTACAGAACTTGGACTTTTCTGATTTTATTTGCCACTGTCTCCCATTTTACTTTTCATGTTTCCTAAGCAGAC
Organism: Limosa lapponica baueri; assembly: GCA_002844005.1. Classification (NCBI taxonomy): domain Eukaryota; kingdom Metazoa; phylum Chordata; class Aves; order Charadriiformes; family Scolopacidae; genus Limosa; species Limosa lapponica. Next base: position 302,905 of record KZ505892.1, read on the forward strand.
GGCTTACATAAAAGCACCATGAAGCCACAGAAACTCTTTTTGTCCATCAGCCTATGGAAATCCTTCCTCATTATAGCTTCACAAGTCAGAAAGTAATGATTGGAACATCAAGGACCAGTGTAGCCTTATGCATCCATTTAGACCAGTCTAAGACCTCTCACTATCTCTCCTTTTGGCTAAACAGGAACATTTCTAATGAATCAAAATGCAAAGGGAACATGCAAGAAGTGAAAAGAAAACAGCAGAAAACACATGTTTATATTACTTTTTTTTGGTAATTAGGAACAAGAATGTGAAGAACAATATCTAATAAGAGCTAAAAGTAATCAAGGACATAAAAGGTGATGAGAGAAAACTGTAGATATCTAAGTTGTAAAATAAAGTTCAGGAAAAAATGTGAGTTTGATGAGGTAGACAACACAGTGAAAGATGATACAGAAAAGGTTGAAATAGACTTCACTATTTTTGTCTCAGTTTTCACAGACAAAGCCTGATCTCATACCTCTGCATGGACCAATGCAGCTTGGTAAACAGAGGGGAACCCAATAATGCAGTAGAAACAGGGTAAGTATTACTGAGAGAATTTTAAAAATAATGAAGCTGGATGGGATTCACCTAAAGCCACTGAAAGAGCTGGCTGCAGCGATTGCAAGGTTGCTGTTTCTGAAAAAGATTATCTGGGAAGATCCCTTGATGACTAATGCTATGCCTCTCTTGAAGAAAAGTGATAGGAAGACTTGGGGAATTATAGGCTACATATAAAGATCATAAAGATGTCCTTGTAAAGATTGTAAAGTATGTCCCCTTGGAATCCATCTCCAAACACATGAGAGCAATCAGGAATAACTAGCTCAGACTTTGCAATGACAAATCATGCTTGACGAGCTTGATTGCCTGCTATCATGAGATGGCATGTTGAGTAGGTAGGAGGAAAACAATGGATACCTGGTCTTCAGGATGACTTTTGCCACTGTCCCCAAAAGGATTCTCTGTAGAAGCTGAGGAGGTATGTACTGGAAGAATAGCTTCTTAGATGTATTGAAAACTGAATTTACCACCACAGTAAAAGGGTAGTAAACTCAAAGAGCTGGGTTCCAGTTGGTAGTGAGCAAAGTACCCTATGGTTTGGTCCTGGGACTCATATTATTCAGTATTTCCATCAACAGCTTAGATAGATAGTGGCACAAAATATGTCTTCAGGTAAATCTGCGGATTGTACTAATCAGGAGGAATGATTGACATGAAGAATGGAAAAACTTTAATTCAATGGGTTCTTGAGAACTGGACCCACATAAAAATATCATGAGGATCCTGAGCCTGGGACAGAACAGCCTCACGTACCAGTACAGGCTGGGAAATGAGTAAAGTCCCCTGAAAAGGACAGAGTTGTGATGGACTACAAGTAGAACATAAACCAGTAGCGTAAATTGCAAATAAGGTAAACCATGCATTGGACTATGGTCAGGGGGAGCACGGGAGCAGATCACATGAAGTTATTATTGTTCTCTGCTTGGCACTGATGAAGCTGTATAAGGAAAACACTGCCTAGTTTGGAGGCCTCCTAATACCTGAGGGATGCTGAGAAACAAGTGGTTGCTGTGATGCACTTTGAAGGCGATCACAAGGAGAGATTCAAGTAGTAGGACTTATTTAGTCTGTCAAAGAGGAGGCTACAGAATGATCTATTAGCAACCTGCAACTACTAGAAGGGGAGATGCAAAGATGACAAAAACATCTTAATTGTAGCAGACAGATAGTACAACACTGGAACAGGCTGCCCAGAGATGATGAGGAATCTTCATCCTTGAAACTTTTCTAGACAGGACAGCACAAAGATATGTCTGACCTGACCTAGTGCTAGTAAAAGTAAACTGTGTGTGGGAGAGACCCTCAAATGTCCCCTGCAAACAGCATTTCTATGATGCTGTGATTCTTGGAATCCAGAGTTCTTAACCCCAGCGTCTTTTGCCTTTGAAAGAGGACGCTTCCTCTCAGCACGAGGAGATGGCAAGTCCCCTTGCCCTCAGGTTCAGAAAAAGTTTCCACAGAGAGTTTATTTAGGATAGATGGCCAATATAAGCTCTTGATTGTATTTGTGGTCATGGCATCTGAGAAAATATACATGAAATACAGCAGAATATCTTGATACAATAGATCTTAGCTTTAAAATAAATGATTAGTTCCCAAAAAGGCAAAACACTTATTTGTGTTCATAGAAACTCATAGAGAAGTAGTGTCTTTTGTTTCAAGTGTGATGAGAACTTGAAGTTATCAAGTGCTTAAGTGATTTGCTGGTTTGTGGCTTCAGTTCTTTAAAATGGAATGATGAATGTAAAAGGCAGGGGCTCTGAAGAATGCTCACTACTCACAAGCAAGTACCCCCCCCCCCAAAAAAAAACCAAAAAAAGTGTTCAATCAGTCAAATGATTAACTATCTAAAAAACTAACTTGGAAGACAGTACCATTCTTAATGGATTACTTACAACACTATTCAACCAACCAGGACATAATTTCAGTGTTCAGATTTTCACCTTGGAATTTGTTCCTAATCACTCACTTGTAGAGAACAGAGAACAAACATCTGGAATACTACATTAAAAGAAAACATCAGCATAGAATTGTGTTAATGATTAGATGATACGTTACCTAAACTTAGACTGGAAACAGTAATTTGTGCCGTACAGGTGAAGATATTGTGTGTCATATATTTTCCTCTCTGCTTCTATTGTACAGAATTCCAGACTGAACTGCAGTTTTTACAACATACGGAGTACTCCACATGCGTGCAGTTTGGATTTCACAGGACTGTAAATAATTTTAAGTGTTTGCATTGGTTGTTGGTTTTAATCTTTTATATGCATGAACTCTTGAATTTTTATCAGGTTTTCACAAAACTTTGATACAGGATTATGCATCTTAAAAAATTGCATGCTTTTACTGTAAGTCTGAGAAGAATTTATATCCCCAAGGCTTTTCTCTAGGATATCTTTTGACATCAAAAAGGTAAAATTATAAATAGATTCTATTTCTTTCAGATGTCTATTTGATTTTTTTCTTCCAAACACTGTAATTTAATTTTAAAGTTCACTTTGAAAACAAACAATAAATGAATGTGTTTTTAGAGATAGTGCTTTCTCTTTGCTCAAAATAAAAGCAGACATCTGGTTTCTAAATTATTATCTTTTAATTGTCTACCTAATCACTAGTTTTCTGGAATTTCAAAATGGCATTTGTTTACCAATCAGAAAAATATGTTGCTGACAGAAATCTCTCTTTTTGCACATGTACATGCATACCACTTGTTCTCTTTTATGTTTCATATCTATCATTTCCATCCACTTACAGACAATGCTATACATTCAAAGTGTTGCAAATACAACCAACATTCTTATTGTATAATGCTTGTTATTTTATTTAATAGCAAAACAAATTTATTCCATCAACAGGCCTATGTTGAAGTGAATACTGCTAGTATTATGTTCTTAGATGTGAATATATATAATATTCATTTGAACTGTACCGTTTCTGCTCTTTGCTATCATTCACAGTCTATTGATATAAAACAAGTTCTATCTATCCTTCCACCCAGATGGTTGACGTTACATGTGATTGTATGAAAGCTCTGATATGAAATGCCTATGGCTTACTGGATTACCCTCTCCCCACATGTTTCAAATTAATAATAAAAAAGAAAGAAAAAAAACGAACCAGTGCAATCTTGCTACAAAAGAACAAGAGTTTATTGTATAACAGGATTGCAGATGTGGAAAGGTGCTCATAATAAGGCTACACTATTTTTGTTTCATTGTGCATCTGGAATGCCAAAGGATCTTTAAGGCACTAGGACCTCATACTAGACAGTCTTGGCTTTTTGATTAACTTAATATTCAGAGAAACGATTCATTTTTGTAAACTCTGTGCCATTCATCATCATATTGTCATTTATGTAATCACAAAATGATTTACAAAGTCAAGATTTTTTTCTAATTTCTGAAACAATTTTAAGACATCAAAGACTTTCAGATATAAACATCAAAGAGCAGCCCAAATCAGAGATTTCTGGCTAAGACAGTTTAGTTCATTTAATATCCTCTGGTTTTCTAAGGATTAAATTACAGCATATAAAATTCTTGGAATCTGTCTAAGCAAGCTGTACTGTATATTTATTATTTATTACAGTATGGCTTTTTTGTGGGGCAAAGGACTTTGCGGTAGAGAAGATGCCATCTTTTCAATTTATCAAACCAGCAGCAAATTCTTGTGAAATATTAGAGGTACAATGATCTAATCCTACTGGGAATGGAGAGATGTGTTAACTGAGGAAATATTTGCACATGAGCTCAGGATGAAATGCAGTTCTTTCCTTGTAATCAGCCTGTTACAGAGGGATGCTTACATGAATTTAATAAGTATATTCTGGGGAAAAGTAAGACAAGCCAAGAATGAAATGACTTCTTCACAGGAGGAATAATTTCAGTAACTATAGTTTATGGAAAAGAGTAGGCCAGGTTTCTAGTATTGGCTAAGGATGTAATTCAGAAATGCTTTACATTATTTCCATGATTTAGAGCAGGGTGACACCACAGAAGCTGGTCATATGGATGCTGGGCAATGTATGTCACTGGCACACATGCCAAGTCCTAGCCAGAGAATTTAGAAAGCTCAAACAATGTAAATTGGTCTAGTCAAGAAAAGAATCAGTACATACCCATGAGGTTTTTCTGTGCACTAGTAAAAATATACACAAATATAGTTTCATCCACTATCTACCTAAGAAAGGCAGGATATTAGGGATTGCCTGCAATAAACAAGGTAGGTAGAAATGTGTGCCTGGCTTAACAAATATCAAGGAGGATCCTGCCAGGGAGAGCAGCTACATGAAGTACAAACTTTATAAAGAGCCTGCTCCTGTAGACCAAATAACTAAACTTCGAAATGTTTATCCTTGAAAGATGTTACCACCCTCTCAAAACTAGCCTACTCACTAGAGGAACTGAGTTTCTGGGGATTGGATCTCATACTACTATACAACAAGGTTTTGCCCAGATGGATTTCTATTCTAGTCTTCACAACAGGCTGGATTAGTTCCAAGACAGTTCAGAAATGTAAGCAACAAAATGCATAGTTTTAAAGTCTAACACCGTAGTTCTTTTATGTTTACATTCCTACTCTCTCTGTTAGGAAGATAATGAGATTACATGTAGAACAGTCACATCAGACCTTGAATGCAGAATTATTGTTCAAGATAAACCTCCAGGCAAAAAAAAAAATTCTATAAACAGGAACAAACACTTGACTTTTTACCAAGATTTTTATCTTTCAGATATTTCAGTGCAAAATTCTAAATTGCATGGCTGTATGACCACTGGAGCTCAATTATATCATTCTCTTTACTCATATCCATTGAACTTTATTTTATACATATACTTTAAAAAAAAAATTCTGATTGTCTTGTATGCAAAGATGTGAAAAGAAGACAAGGAGGAACACGTACCATGCTAGTATAGCCTCGCACATCAGTTCTTATTTCTATCCAACATTTTATACTCACATACACCATTGATGAAGCTTTATGCCTAACCACTCGGAGAAAAGAGAAGACAAATTGGTATGAGAGAGAGACGGCTACATCCTCCTCTGTACAGTTAATCCAGCTGAGATAAATATAATTAACATTTTTAGACCGTGAATTGCGCTGGCTCTGGTCTCTTAATGTACGTGCAAAGCGCCCATCATGATGCACTATGCAGAGTAGGTAATTTATAGTCAGGTATAAAAGCAATTTTGTCAAAGGCTTGCATTTGGTGTAGTTTAGCTTGTGTTTGTGTTAGAAGAGGCTCCTGAGAAAAGAGGGGAGGAAGAGGACAAAGGCTCCTCTCAGCCTCCATCAGGATTGGATTAAACCCAGGAAAGACAAGCAGGGCTCTAGAAACTCTCAGGGCTGAGTACAAGGAGCAGCCAAGGAGGAAGCCTAGGAACAAAAGCTTAATTTTAGCAGGCTTTTGAAGATGAATTTTAACTTAAGTAGGGGCTGGGATTTTCCTTTCATAGCTCCCATATAACTGTTAGAAAGAAGCTAGAGACTTTGATATCTAATTTAGTTAAGAAAATTGTAGAGGTAGGGTTACAATCTCCTAGCATTTGAATAAATTCTTGTCCCAGTGTTAATACAGGGAGCTTTACTGAGGGATTTATTCTGTTCCAGTACGCATCTCTGTTTGCATGTATTTGGATGAGTTGTGTATCTGCTGAAAGGGTTGTGGCTTTGTGAGGATTCTTTGAAAAAGGGGTTATAATTTTGGTGGTCTGGAATTTTGTAAGAAGTTTGGCTGGATTCAGAAAGGACATACAGACTTTAAATAAACAACATTTTGATCACATTGCTAGTTGTTGTTCCTCAGAATATTATCCAAGAGGAACAAGAAGCTTTAACAGGCTTCATGTTTCCTGAGACAAAGGGCATCTTTTATGTGTTTTGTTTGGTGCCCCTGTGCAGTCAGGCTCAAGTTCTGCCTTCAGGCATCGTTAAAACAAAAATATTATATTAAAAATCATGTCATAGTTGCCCCACTCCAGTGAATAAAAGAAGTATTATTTTAGGATTAATAGCCAGATATTTCCACCACTCATTAGCATCCCCAGAACAGCCATAGCATTTAGGCACCTGCATATCTCTCTCTCTGTGTCTCACACACACACACTCACATGTACATTCACTCTTTCTATCACAGAATCATAGAATGGTTCGGGTTGGAAGGGATGTTAAAGATCATTGAGTTCCAACCCCCCTGTCATGGGCAGGGACACCTCCCACTAGACCAGGGAGCCCCATCCAGCCTGGTCTTGAACACCTCCAGGGATGGGAAGATTTCTACTCTTACTTTGCAGGCATCCCTCCTTTCTTTAGGTTCTTTACAGCTGGCACCTGCTCCCATATATTCCCTATATGCCCTAGGTACCAGCAGTCTACCTTGTTCAGGCATACATGGCATCTCCATGCTTTCCCTTAGCTCTGGTTCTGTACATTTGCACACTAGTTCTCGCCCTGGAGGTGCTTTTCCTTACAATATAAATGATTTCATTCACTGCTCATGGGCATATGGACACTGATTTCTGTATGCTTTTGTCCAAGTGGCCATTTATGAACATTTGCCATTGTATTGTGCAAGATTTCTTTTTATTTTAGATTCTAATTCATTGTCAAAATGAGATGCAGTGACATTCCTTATTAGTCTGATCAGCAGACAGTGGCAAGTAGCTGCCTTTGCCCAATAATATTGATGTAACTAATAAAATGCTGTATTTGGAGAATGCAGAATTCCAAAACTTCAATTTGACATTAATTGCCTTAAAAAGGTGTAGAGTTAAGTATGTTAATATTTATAGTATTTATAATTTTAAATATTAGCGACCCCACTTCTTTTTCACCAACTCAAAGAATTCAGTAACAGCAGATAGTCCCATCTGTGTTGTATCCCTTCTTATTGACTGCACAGCTGGTGAGTCTTCCAAGGGTGCAGTATCACAGTACTACTGTTTCACCAAGTAAGCAGAGCAGCAATATCTTCTCAGTGCTAAAGAGAAATCCAATCAGATATTTTTATTTAAAGAGGTTTGGAATCAATGAAAATTTGGGGTTGAGCAGAACTTGGCCATATGATTTAGTTCTGGGTTCTTTTTTTTTCTGCCCCAAATGAAATATTTTCATTTGTCTGATAAGTCAGAAAATGTTGCAAAATATTGGTTTGGAGTTAACTTTAATCCCCCGTACCAATGTTTTGTGCTGTTCCTAGTCAGAAAACTAAAGAGTAACTGTTACTTACAAAAGATGACACACAAAATTGTGTCATCTCAAAAAAGCAGCTTATAATAGTTCATTAGTAACAGCAGTTTACATAATCCATGGATGGTGGTTTCAGGATATTTATTCCAAAAGACTACATGAAGAGTTTTGACATATGAGTTGCTGGTATAGTTGTTCGGACTTTTCATGATATCTTTGTGGAGGAGGAGATCGAAGAAGCTCTAGAAGTGGCTCTTGTGGCAAGACATGATCTCTCATGTTCCTTCTCAAAGGCTGACCCCAAGAGGAGAGACATAGATTGAGCAGAGGTGTGCAACATGACATCCCTCTAATGGAATGGCAGGTCTGAAACCCTGAGGGCTGAAGGGGTAAGCCTGCTCTATGTTAAAGTTTCCCACCGGTGTTCCTTTTTCCTATGCAGTTATTTAGTCCAATTTAAAACTGTGGACAGTTGAAGTGTGTAATTTGTTTAATTGGGTCTTAACTCATTAGTAAGAGGATTCTTTACAATATGAAGTGATTTCCATCCTGTTGATTAACTGACCTTATTGAATAAATGGCTTATGCAGATGGTCAAACAGCATTGTTATGTATCTAACCAGTATCAATGGGCTGGTGAGGTACTAAGCGGCACTGAGGTCCTCCATGGTATGTGTGTTCCCTGTCCCTAGTGACTTCAGTGAGCATTAACTGCCACTTGAGAGATGAATGACAACTTGTGGACCTAAACCCACATACAGTGGAAAAACCCTTCAGCTGGTAAAAATTTGCATGTGCAACTTCCATCTGTTGAATGGTTGGTCTGATATATTCAGTCCTCATGGCTCAGAACCATGTGTAAAGCTTGGAATAATAAAATCAGTGCTTCTTAAGGGCATAAACAGGCTCCACATGTTCTGTTAAATTAGTCACTTAATGATTGAATTATATTTTAAAGGAGTCCATTCTGGTTCATCTGTGTTGGTACAAGCTCTTTAAAATATGGTCCTTTTGAAGATGCCTCAGCTACTCTAGTACATGCCAGATGCTCAGCATGGCTCTCCCTCTAATTTCTCTCATTCCAGATAGGTTAACAAAGAAAAGTGATGGATATGCATGATGATAATGTTAAGTTTCATATTTCAGTAGTCAGGCTGTTCACTCTTCATGTCTTGAAAGTCCTGGGAATTTAAACCTGACCCCCAAAAGATGTATGCTCTTAACTTTTGGACTTCCTTTTAGATCATGTATCATGTAAGTACAAAATTCATTATATCATTGCTTGTAAAGTCTGTGCCAAATTGCAAAACTTTTAACTTACAGAAAGGATTAACCAATCCTTTCTGCTTCTATTATTTTCTTGTCTCAATGGCTCTGCAGGGATTGCTGTGGTCTCATTATTTGTGAGACATGATACAGTATGGGACATGATAGAAAAAAGGTAAGGAGGCCCTTGATAATTGCCCTAGGCAATGCTATCTACATCTCAGACAGTTCATATGGTAATTGTGTTTATGTGAGCTCACCCTGGAACTATAAATCTCATCTCTTGTAATGGAGGGGGTTCTGAGGTGTTTTGGGCTAGCTTTTTTCTACTGCTTCAGTTATGACATTATATCCATATAAATAAAAGCGGTTTGCTGGCAATAGTGATGCCTGCAAATGGATGAAGAAAGACCACAACTAAGATATAACCTTCTAGCTAGATGTAACATAAAGTATATGTTTAAAATTCTAAGTCAAGTAAGTAATTTTTAATAGTGTACCACACAAATTTACAGCCATACTTCCGCAATATCAGGATTTCAGAAGACGAGCACAATATTTCTTGTCAAGTGACACCTACATGCTTTTTTTCAGACTGATAAATATAAACATGGAAATAGAAACACATTTTTGACACAGAAACAGTATTGGTTTAGAAGCCTATTCATCTTTCTTAATATAAAATATCTGGGGAAATTAGCATGGGATTTGAACCATTTGGAAACATGACTAGGTTTTGAATAAGTGCTTCTCTTTTTTTCTGTAAATTGCAGAAAAGATATTTCTCAGCACATCAGCTGCACTCTAATTACAGACTATGATACTAAGAAATAAGATAATGATGGAGACTGTCAGCCATAACACTTTCTGGTGAGCCACTGCTGTCATTTTTTCCCCAAAATATGACTGACATCCTTCCTATAACCCTCCCACCCCTTAACCTTTATGTATGTTGGCACAGTGGCCTCACAACTATGTGAAGCACCATATTTTCGTTGCTAAGCACTGGGAGAGAGTGAGCCATGGGAATCTTTAGCTATAATTTGTACTGAATTCTTTGAGGCTTTTCTTCAACATGAACAAGCAGTGGAACTTTTAACTCATCCATTGGCATTATTGATGAAGCTGTGTTTGGCTTCTAGTATGTTTGAAGGCCAGCGTCTGCTGAGTGATGGCTGAATAACAGAATCACTAGACCGTCATTTATAAAGGTTTAAACATGGTGAATCATATTCACCATTGTTCGGACCAGGCACTATTCCAGTGTCTTCAAGGAATGCCATTTACTTTATCTCAAGTTAATTTGGTCCTGAATCTTCAAAGTGCCCTTGTAAATTAAAACTATTCTAATTAGAGTTGATTGAAAAATCAGCATGAAGCTTAGATTTATGAATAGTGTGATTTGACCAGAAATCCATGGGAATGCTGGAGGTGCCAAGTTCTAGGCAGCGGTGCTAATTGAAGACAGGAATTCTGCCATCCCACACAAATTTCTGATGCCTTAAATTTTCCTGTAATCTGAAAATGAAGACATCTATTTTATTCTTTGTTATTTATTCTTTGTTGTTTATTCATATTCTTCCTACCTTACAATCTTTTCTTTCTGTCAGGTTAGCACTTACTCAAGATTTCATTCTTTTTACTAAAATTAAAAACACTGAAACAATTAATAAAAAAACATTACCAAATTGGAAGTGGGAATGAAGAATTGATGATTCTGCTTCTCATATTGCCATTTCTGTTAGGTCTGTCTCCAGGCCCAGGTAGATGCTAATTCACCATCTGTGATCATCATCAAGCTTCTTACATGGAAGCTTTTCTTTGCAACACTGAAGGACAGACACTGTTTCTTTGGTTCCCTTCTTTTTTTACTCCATTCTTTACCAGAAGGGAAAAAAAAAGCATAAATGACTAATATAATATCAGGTAGACTACATATCAGAACAGGTATTTGGGGGTAATAATGGACTGATTGATAATGGAACAACTTTACGTACAGTGTACTACATATTTGACATGCTGGATGGGTTAATAGCAGTTGTTACTCTCTGAATAGATGATTGAAATATTTCGGGCAGTACACTTTCAAAAAGGAAAGAATAAATTATCTATGTAGAGACATGATTTTTTTTCATTCATGCCAACACTTTTGTAAAAATTAGAGGTATAGGAACAATCTCCCAAATATTCAGCAACTGCTTGACTGCAACTCATAACGGAAAAATGTCAATCCATTCATCTTTAATTATTATTATCATTATCATTATTACTTTCATATTGACACTGAAAGCGTTCATTGAATTCTTAGAAGATTCTAAATGTGACCTGACTGCTTAGAAGTCAGAGGGAAAGGACAGGAAAGTATTAAGGATAAAATCATTGCTTTGCCTGTTTCACAGCTTAAGACTGTTTTCTTCTTCCTCATAAATGAGAGGTAGAGTCTCCAAAACTAGGTTGCTCTAAGGGATAGATAATAATGTCAATGAGTTAGATGGAAAGGGGCACAGAAGCACACCAAATACTTGCCTGAATAAGCACAGCTCCATGTTAATAGACTTACGAAGTCTTTTCTCCAAAATATAAGCAAAAGTAGTTTGAAACTTATTTTTCCCAAGATAAATTATAGGTTGTCAGTAAAATCCACAAGCTTTTCATTCTGTTTTGCTTCAGTACAGTTTTGTTTATTTTTCTGGAGATGACAAGCTTGTTACTGGTTTCCAAATCAGTCCCTCACAATTTTGAGACTTGAAACATCATAATGCCTTTTGGGTTTTCTTTTATTTGCCTCCGTATACTGGACTCTTCACAATTTATTTGTGTCTGATATTCAAGTTTTTTCCTGGAACCACAAATGAGCAGAGTAAAATTCTCACTTTCTCATGTATTGCAAGGCAAAGGCTCTTTAAGAAAACTAGTACATATTTTGAGACTCAAGAGGCAATCTCAGTGGTTAGCCGATTTAACCAGGAAATCCAGGTTATGCCTTCTTAGTGAGGACAGTCTTAAAGAATTTGTACGCTGAATACATTGGCAGAAAGTATTAGCAGTGAATGTGCCCCTTGGTGATTAGCACTGTAGAAGATGCAAAATAAATAGATGTCCACTCACATATGTACTAGATCATCTCCTTTTGACTGATATGCACAATATGGAAATCAGATACTCTCTGCTCTGTCGAAAGTAGCTGTTCTTTCAACATCTCTGTGGCAGCTGTGTGCTGTCTGATTGCTGTGTCTGCCTCTAAGCTGTCATAGACTTGCACTTCACAGACAGCGAAAAGCATACGTGGAGATCACATTTGCTCTGATAGGTGAAGGACACATACAATGTTTGTGCTCTTTAAGCAATGGGATTCCTGTCATTTCCAGAACCAATGTCTACAAACTACAGCTTTTTCCCTATTTTAGGGCTGGCCTTTTGTAATACAAATTTTTGGCCGTCAACCAACCAACTCAATAGTGTCTTTCACTGCACTAATGCTGTCCTTCTCCTCTTGGCTTTTCTCCTTCTGTGTGTTTATGTTAGGGCTTACCCCCATAATGTCCCTTAGGAAAGCTAGCTTAAATGCATATTTCTTTCAAGTGGATTGTTTAATTTGAATTAAACAGCAATGTAGACATAGTGTAGCTTATGTCATTTCTCACTCAGATGAACTTTCCTGAGTGGTCCTATTTTGTTCTCTCTTTTTAAAAGGTATATAAAGGCCTACCACACCTCTATCACTCTTCAGCTCTCCTGTGTGTCTACTCATGCAATATGCTCTACAATTTATTTGTTTGGGGTTTTTTTTGTTGGTTCCCGCCCCCTTCTTTACCTTTCTCCCTTTTATTACTTTTTCTAGTAGTGTTGGCACTCTTTGACAACATGCCTTCCAGGAAGGGGTACATTTTCCCCCTTCCTGGCAATTCGCATGAAGAGCTCTTGTTCTGGACTTTCCCCAGGACTCTCTGCATGATTGAATGCCTGAAGAAAGGTCTTCCAATTGACATATACTTAATCAGCTTGCTGCTACCCAATATTTCCTGCCCATTGCATCAGCTGGAATTTTACTGCCTTCTCCGTAAATGCTTTTCTTTGACGTTCTGCTGTACATAAGTGTATATAGTATTTTTCTCCATATCAGGTTCTATCTGCTTGACTTCAACAGGACCATATTCTAACTGGTTACACTTGAATTCCTTTGTATCAAGAAAGATTTTAACCCTTTTCCACTTCTCTTGAGGAAGGATGCTTTGCTGTGTTAAAAGAGCTTTATTGCTTTCTGTGTTACCTTAAGCTGTATTCAGCACTTTTTTAGCTTTCTATTTTTGAAGCATGAGGCTAAAACCTTTGGCCTGTGGGTCATGATTGTCAAATAACTGCAAGTTTGTCCTTCAGCTCAATAGGCAGAGATAATTGAGCAGGCACTGGATCACAAAGTAACTTAGTAAGTAACAAAAATACACAGGATCTCTATAATGATTTTTCATTCACTTGTCTCATGGGTTTGAGATGCCCCTACAAACCTCAGTAAGTCCAAAGAAGCTATGTGCTTCCTGCTTCCCTATAAGCTTGACTGTTGGCAGACAGCTGTTAATTGTACTCGTGTTAAAGGAGTTTACCTTGTCCTGCATCAAAGCATTTTAGATTATAACCCTTGTTTTCCCAAAGCTGGTGAGTACATTAGCCTATGGATGTATTACCCACACTGCTAACAGTAGAAATGTGGTAGATTTGTGGAAACCTCTAGAAAAAAAACCCGTGAGAGGAACTGGCATTGGTGTGCCCTGATCCTGCTTACTGGCTGTTACTTGATGCTGTTCCTTGGTCTCAAGAGGCCAGGTGCCACATAAGAAGCAAGAAAAATCTCCTATTTGGTGGTTGCAGACATAACAGTAGTGGTCTGCCTATTAAAAGTAAGCCTAGATTTGATGTTTACTTATTGTATCAGCTTTTGGAAGCAACTTGCCTGAAACTGTACCACAGAAGTGGGGGCAGAGGTGAAGTTAGAGGGTCTAAGCTTCAGTTGCAGGAGACCTGCCAGCCAGTCCCAGGGAAAGGACAAACCAGCATGATCCTGTGTTTTCTACAGACTGTTATGATTCACCTCAGTGGTTTTATAATCAAGTAGTTTTTTATCTTGTTATGTGTTTAATGTATATTTTTTTTTAAATGAGAGCCTGACAAAAGCATGGAACTTGCACTTTTACAGGATGGCTTGTTAAGTGTCATGTTAGATAAATTCAGTATTGCACACACCGAAATCAGTTACAACTTGGGCTTCCTGTCTTGCATTTATTCCTTTATCCTGATTATGCATCTATATACACATGTACTGAGTAATTCTCGAAGAGGAGAAAAGAAAAAAAAAAGGACTGCAAGTTAAATAGGAAACTCACAGTTCTATTTGAGATGGACTTGGAGAAAGTTACCACCTTTCTACTTCTTCTTCCTTGCTTAACTTCTCTTTTCCTTTCTCCTCTAATCTTTTTATTTTATTTTATTGAATAAAAACGCACACAGGAGGAAGTTGAGCCACAAATGCTACAAATATGAAATATTCAGAATGGAATCTAAGCCAGAAGAGGCCAAGAAATTCAGAGATTAGATTTCTTCAATCTTAGTCCCCTTCCTTGATCTCCTCTCAACAGCATTCTTGCATCTTTCTTCCCATACCACCCTTATCTTGGGTCTCTTGTGAAAATGAATTAAGATAGGACTTTCTGATAGGGAAATTCCTGGATGTAAATTTACCTGTGCAATCTGATAACATACTGAAATCAATGTAGGAAATGTGTCTGTGTTCCTGGCCTAATTAGCTCATATCTGTAAGATAAATATTGGCCATTGCACAGTGCTAAATGGTCATGTAATCAAAGCCTCGATCGTAATTTTGAGACACAAGGGACAAAGATAAGGGTCCAACTTAAAGTGGACCATAGAGAGAAACAGGGTTAGTCTTTTTGCATCACAGATGTATTCCAGCAGTGTGTTTTCATGAGCTAAGCACGTCAGTGAAAAGAAGGGTTTGCACAAGGAAGGGGCTGTCTATCCATCAATTAGTCAGCAAACCCAAAAACATGTAAGGACCTGTTTTGGGACTAAGGATGTAATCTAGGAGCTTGACTAAGAGTAGACAGGTCTGAGCTTTCCAACCAGCAAGACAGGAGTTAAGAAACAGGTGATGTTTTTATTTTGTGTCTGGTGATGAGAAGAATCCACAGTCCAGTGCAAGCCTCGAGCAACACAGGGGCTTTACCCAGCTCCACATTATTCCAGAGTTTGGCTCTTCCATTTCCTCTGAATTATTTGGATACATTTTTCAATTATTTGCCTTGTGGTTTATCTAAAGTAATTAGATAAAAGCACCACAGAGAGGTGTGATGGGGGTGAATGATTGCATGGAATTTTGAAGATCAAGATTAGCTGGTGAATAATAATATGTGGCACAGCTTCAGTCAGCTGTTATCTATTTATAGACATGTCCACCAAGTATGAATTAGGTTCTGCTTGAGTTGAAATCAGAATGGTTTTATTTTGTTTTTGCTTTCAGCTCCAGTGGAAATAAGATCATACGCTTTATGTCCAAAATAAGAATGTTCCAGAACTGTGTGAAAATAAGATACATTATTTCCTATAGTGTGATTTCTTTAACCATACCACCACCTCCCCCCACCCCCCTGCCCCAGGCTAAAATATGGTACTTTACAAAAGAAATGCTTTAACAGTTTTGGCAAGCAAGCTATGGAGTGACTTGAGTTACAGAGTAGCTGGCAGTACCGTAGGCACCATAGGTAATTAAGTTTGATATGAGATGTTTATTACAGAGTGAAAACAGTGGTCTGATCCAGCTGACTTAGAAGCTGATACTAGCACTTGCTTCACCTCTTTATTTGTTGGCATGTGTATGTAAATATTCAATGCTTTGAACAGCAGAGACAGTAAATTCTCTTCCACCTTGTTGGTTCTACATTTTTAATATTGTCTTTATGCAGTGAGACATTTCTTACCATTAAATGATTAATTTAAAAAGACTTCCCCCTTTACCATATTTTGATTTGTACTGATGCCATGTGTGAAAACCTGGTTTGGCACTGTAAGTATATTAGCCTTGGTTCTTCCCTCCTCTCCTACCTGCCCCAGCCACCTGAATAAAGAAATAACACCTTAAGTAGATTGATGTGCTAAAGTAACTCCTTTGTATTTTTTCTGCCAATGAAACGTGGAGGTCTAGTCAACAGTCCTGTGAAACCACTGTCCCATGCTAGCTTTCATGGTGGATAGAAATGAAGAAGACCAATGGTATGGTCCCATTGATACACCTGGCTCAGCGACCTAAATTTATTGAAATGAGCTTTTCTAATATTCATAGAATATGTTTGGGTTGGAAGGAACCTTTAAAGATCATTTAGTCCAACTCCCCCTGCAATGAACAGAGACATTTTCAACTATATCAGGTTGCTCAGAGCCCCATCCAACTTGACCTTGAATGTTTCCAGGGTGCAGAATTTTCATAACAAGCCATTATGCATTTCTCCACTACTCCACAGTTACCATCACTATAATAAAGAGCAATTTGCATTGTTGGAGTTTCATTTGATTAGGACAAACGAAAGGCAAGGCCAAAGACAGGCTCTGCCTGCCCCCCTCCCAAAAAAAAAAAAAGAAAAAAGTAAAAGACTGTAATGGGCATGAGGTTGTAGATTAAATTTAGAATCTCTTGCTGCCTGCAATCTGTCTTGCTCCTTTGACAGATGTTGCTGCTTCTGAGACAAGAATGTGGATCAGCTCTTGGACCCCTGCAATTTCCAGAGCAGTCTGACTTCAATTTTAGTTTATCTTTATATACTGGTTTGGAAATTTAGAGTGTTTCAAAAGCAGAATTACAAGAAGAGCAGATGTTCTTTGTTCATTGACAGTGATATCCCTCCAACAGGTAAGGAGAACAGCAGGAGAACTTTAGCTGCATGACTTTATTCTGTTGAATTACACACTCAGGGGTTTGCCCCCGCTATGATTAAAGTTAGTTATACAGCTCTAAATGCAGATATCATTTGCAGTGCCTCTTCAATCTGACACTGACCCTTTCTAGCTTTGAGGGCTGTAGGTTGCATGCTCAGTAGAGAAGCATAGCCCTAGTTCTAACGAGGGTGAAATAATATCATAGATAGATAATATTATTTTCTCAATTTTTTTCTTCAAGGAATCCTCATAAGAATAATCTATTATAACAGTTACAGATCATCTAATATGGTAATATATGTCATTGCCCCATATTAAACTCTGAGAGTAGGTAAATAATGAGTAGTGTTTTATGTTCCTAGGAAACTCATTTTCCATGGTACTATGCTCTGATATCAGCACTCACTATGTGTCCAAGTCTTGTCTTCATAACTGAGTAATAACTGTCAGGCTTAAGTTATAGCAATGTTGCCAAAAGACAAATAGCACTTAGCAACACTTCTGCATTCAAATGCAAAGTATAAAAAAAATCTCCCTCCCAGAAATACAGAATATGACATTGTGGTTATTGTGATTTTCACGTATGGTAACAGAAGCAACAAAAAAATGTCATTGTGCACTATTGAAAGATATCAGTATTTATAGTTCCTTTCAGTCATATGGCACTGTAACGGGAAGGATCACAGAAGCCATTTCAAAGCCAAGTCCTATCAGCTCTGGGACTGCAAGGTTTTTCATCTTTTTCTACCTCATTTCTTGGCGTGGCTCAAAAGATATAATTCTTGGCTCAGAGAGATGCAGCTTTCACCCTGCCTAAGAACTCTTTAAATAAAAAAGGGCCAAGTTTTTCTAAAAGAACTCAAGATTTTCAGTGCCTTAGTGTCTGGGGGCTCAACTTGAACTAGTTGAAATTCAAATCTCCTGTAGGTTTTATGTCGAACTTTCAAATGAAGAAACCCCTATAATCACTGTCTGCTTTGAAAAGCCAAACAGTTCTTCTCCAGACCAACTATGAAAAATGAATTTTAGTGGTTGTTGATCTGATAAACCCAGATGAACATATATTCTAAGGACACAGTAAGATACACCAGGTACTGTAGCTGACTTATTGCCTGTTGGAGTATCAAAGTACCTAAAAGTCACTTACATTCTACCCAGTAACATAGCTTTAAGTTATTAATTAGTCATTTATAAAGGCATTTATCTGTCTCTTGGTAGTAGTTGCTACTTCAGCTTCCCTTATTTTCCTAACAGAAAAGGAAACACAACGCTGCATTCCAGGCGTTTCTATGGTGAGGCAAGAAACTGCAGCTGTAGACCTGAAGCAAAGGGGTGAGGTAATTTTAGGCCCCAGAGACTTGGTAAATATTAACTGTAAAAAAGAAAGTTAAAATAAAGTAACCAAAAATATACTCCATTATATTGATGAGTCAGTTTTACAATGGCCAAAAAATGTTATCTTGAGATTAGCTGTGTCTTGTAAATATTTTTATGGGGTTTCATGTATTTATATGACAGCAGTAACTTCAGCCCCCTGCCCCCTCTTCCCCCCCCTTCCCCCCCCCCACTCTTCCCCCTTATCCCTACATCCCCTCAGGATTTAAATACTTGGTTTCAAGTTCAAATTGGCTTAGTCCTGACCTCTCTACATTGACATTTCTGACCAGAGCCAAAGAGTTAAGGCTAGGGCTAGCAGTGAAGGAGCAGCCTGTGCAAGGGAGAGCTGAACTAACCCAGCCTTGGGACCCTACCCTGAGAGCCCCTAAATGTGATGGGGAGAAGAGGAGCTGGTGCCCCTTTGGTGGGGGCAACCTCCTCCTGCCAGGTCACCCCATGTCTGAATGAGGTTGGTCAAAAGGGGAGAGAGGTGGCTGCCTTGCGTGCACCCAGCCTTGCACTGCTGAGGGACAAGTGGACTCAGCCCCTGTGGATATGGCACTATGTGTTTCTCCCACAACAGTGTGAGATCCAGCCCACCTTTGTGTCAAAATACCTCTTAAAAATTAATGGAATTAATCATTTACCATCAGCCTGAGATGATTTCAGTAGGGCAGCTAATGCCTAACATAGGGTAAGATCCAGTTGAAAGCATTACGTGGTAGAGGCTGCTGCTCGTAACTGCAGGGAATTTCCATAGTGGAATCAAGAAGCCAGAGCTAAGCATTTCACTTCTCATGCATTGCCTGGGAAAAGACAGTTGTCTCTGAGTGGTAATAAGAGACATGCTGTTGGTTTTTACATGAAGCGATCATTGCACAAAATTCAAATGTTGAGAGAAAGCACCAGAGCCTAAGACTCTGCCTACCAGAAAAGAACCTTAAAAATTAAGCTACTCAGTCACATTCCTTGTAGGTGGTCTTCTGAATCCTGAATGGACTTCTATAAAGCAATATTTCTTGTAGGAAGGGTGGCTGATCAACCCTGGTGGCTAAATGTGAAATAGGGGTTTGAATCACTTTGGGCTTAAGCCCACACAAAGGTGAATATGAACAATCACCTCAGTCTTAAATATAAATTTTTTGAAGCATCAAACTTCACTGGAAGAAGATGGTTTCTTCTAACATTTCTCTCTCCACCAGTCTTGAAAGATTTTTGATGACCAGGTGTGTGATATCCCTCTCGCTTGTGTTTTCACTCTACGTTCAGTTCATTGTATTAGGTTGACTTTAAGGATCAACGAGTGTGCAGCCTTGGAGCAGCGTGCAGTGTGCCCTTAACTGAGACGATATTTTTTGAAGAGAACTTCTTCAAATTTTCATCACTCTTTAGAACAAATTAAACAGTAACAAAGTTCTCCACAATAAGATATATTTTCTGACCGACATCTACTATTTGACTTTGGAACCTGAATATTATTTAGCAAATTAATTATTTATGTATATGTGCAATATCCAAACCTTTCTAAAGAGTCTCTGAGGGATGATGTGGAGTATCATAAATTCAAAGAATGAAGAGTTCATAAGTTTATCTATAGAAGACAACTGAAGGAAAGATTCTTGGAAATGCAATGTTGGAGGACAATATTTCAGGGTTGAAAAACCAAGTGTCATTAAAATTCTTGGCCTAAAATATATGATAAAAGAAATTATTGAAGAGTATATGAAGAGGAAGGAAATTATTTATGGAAATTAGACATTAATATTTGGAGTGTTCAAGGTGAAGAAAAGAATAGAAGTAATCCAATGTAAAAGATGGTATATCAGATGACTGTCTCAGGGTATCTATTTTCATGAGGGGTTATTTTTTTTTCATTTCTTTCAGGAATGTGTAGAGGAATCTAACAAAAAGTCTTTATAAGAAACCAAAAACTATTTTATGTGCATTATGTGCATTACCCATACCTGCTTTTTTCTGAAAAAGAAAAGGTAGATTCATCTTAATTCATTTCACCTCTTAAGAAACTGCAAAAGGATCTACAAGCAAGTTTTGTAAAATTTTTAAGATAAGAAATTGACTTCCAATGCAGTATAAATGTTTTACAAGATTAAACATATTGAAGCAGGGGTAATCAAAGTTAAAATTCATATAGAAATACAGGATTTTACAGTAGGAAATAAGGACTGTGCAAAGCACTATTCAGGATATATTTTGGAATGTTCTCACTTGCCTGTTTAGGCAAATATATTGCTCTAGTCAAACACAGCTAAAGGGGCATTAGGTGGGTAATATAAATCACTTGAAAAACAGGAAATGGGTAAACTCAACTCTGAATTATGTCGTCTCATATACACTAAGGTTTAGTTTCACGTCCTCTAATTTTGGCTGTGTAGAAGTTAACTGTCTGGTTGAAGGTAGTCATCAAATCCTCCTCAGTCATTAGCAGGGAGAGATAGCTATTTCCAGAAGAATATTTTCCTTTCTGATATTAAATGCCTGTTTTATGCCCATGGATTTTCTTGTCTTTCTTCATTTACTGCTGTGGGAGACTAGATAGTTAATTTTGGTTTAGACTAAAAAAACAAAACAAAGCATGGTGAGATGAAACTGATGGCAATTACGAGAGTAGAAATTACAGAAATATACTCCGAGTCACTCAAAAATGGAGGTGTCTTGACTTAATTTTTCATAGTTAGGTCTTAGTTGTCTAAATATAATTTTGAAGATGGGATATGGGTTCCTAAACATAGCAGTACTTTAGAGAATGTTGGTGTCATGAGTCAAATGGTGTGAATGAGATACCATCATAAACACTTTCATTATATCTTCAGATTCAGAAACATAGTAAAATCACTACAGCTAAACTACTTTCATCATCCCTTACAGCTTAAAATAATTAATTAGTTTGTAGGATAGACATTATCACTGAGGAACACGATGAACCTATGCCCAGTTAAGCCAATGTCAAGGTTCCTTTCACTGCTTTCAGCTGGAGTTGAATCAGACTCCAGATGCACGGCTCTAATAGTTTGTAGCCTGGAGACTTATAGCAAACTTCAGTTCTCCCCCTCTCTCTAACGTAATCATAATCAAAAGCAAACTTTCATTTTGGGATGAGTTCTTAGTTATCCTTTCTTGGCTCATCGACTTGTCTAGGACTTTTAGTTTTAGATATGGTATTTCTTCCTCCCCTGGTGCCATAGTGACACAGATGCCAAGCTGATAAAATGCTCAGATCTCCCATTTCCTGTGCTCAGCTCTGAGAAAAGAATGATGAAAACCCTTCTACCCCTCTGTCTTTGAAGTCAGGAAAGCAAAGTGATGGTAAATAAATACAGCAAATCAATGCTACTAATGAATATATCAATAAAAGTTCCACTGGTAGGGGGTGGGAAATTAACATGCCATTTGTTGATTCATTGTGCGTTTAGATGTTTTATATGCCTTGTAGCTTGAAAACTGAATCCTGGCAGAAATTTAAAAAATATCATCAATTCAGGAAGACTATCTAGGATGGCAAAGAGCTTTTTTTGTATCAGTTGCTTAAAATGTTCTTGACAAACAGTTCACCAGCAGAAGATGCAGTCCAACACTTTTAGCATGAGACAATATTTGGTTTTGACTCCACCGGTATCATCATTTCATCCATTGTTTTCAAATCAACAAGACACTTCATAAGCTCAGGCTCCTTACTAGATTAGAGCATTTTTTTTTAAAAAGTTATTATTTTGTGAAAATTATAGAGTCTGTGAAATAATGATCTTAGTGGCTGAAAAGTAATTACCTGTCCCCCTAAGCTGGGTTTCTGAGATCTCATCTTGACTAAAGAGAAGTTTGACACTACTATCTAGAGTTCATTTCACAGTTTGTGAAGGTCACGGTATCACTCCTCTTACCACACATAAACTGTTTGCTTTATTTATAAAGGCAGCCAGCAGGTCTAATCATATTTCAAAAATTCTTCTCTTGACAGAAGACTGTTTCACTGTCTTCGGGTAAGCAGTAAAACGGGACGGAGTTCCTATAACAAAGAACTTTACAAGTAAGTAGTCTTTTGACTTCCATGGCAGAAGACATGAATTTTAATTGTCTTCCAGCTACTGAGGTGGGCCCTGAAATAAAGGCCTTCAGGCTCCCGCATTCTGCTAATTCAAAACCACCATGTCTCTGTATTGGTGCACATCGAACTACTGTATTTTGCAGTCACTCAGCCTCTTCACTGTCCTTGCCACCAGCAGATATAAAAGACCTTTATCCTTTCTTCAGGAAGGTAACAAACCAGAAACGTACCCATGAAGATAGAGGATGACTTTCACTAACAGAGCACTACAGATAAGGAACTTGAAATATGTCGTACAGGCAGGCAATATTTCTGCAGGGCCTTGACTAATGACTGGCCTGAAACTCTGCTGTGTAACAAGGATTTCAACACATAGAAGTATCTCAATGAAACATTAAACATGGTTTTGGTGGTAAGTAGAGCGTTATGGGGTACTTGGGTGAATGAGAGATAAAATCTAAAGAAAACCTATCTGTTAAAATAGTACAGTCATTGCTATATAAAAATGTGTACACTGACTATCGTATTTATGCTGGACAAAAAGCTTATCGTAAATCTACTAACAAAGGCCAGATTGCAGATTTGCAAATATGAACTCAAAAGCAACTCTGAACCTACAGAAAACTGCAGTAGTATTCAAATCTGTCAAAGAAAAAGTTCTATGAATAATGAAGCGCATGTATACCTGGGAATCTTCTGGGACTTTATGAAACAGTAAATCAGTTCACTGCCAAATTTGCTTTCCAGCAATGCCAGAGTTGCATTAACACTATGTGGTTTGCTGCTCAGGGTAATTATTTGCCTTTGAGGTTGTGGGTAATATTGGAAAGGAGATGAATGTCAAGAAATCTGACTATGCAGGATTTTTAATTGTCAGTATAGGTACTATTCACTTGTAAAACTAAAAGGTAAAACTAAGCAAGCATGTACTGAAAAACGTGATTAACAGCCTCTCCCACTTCCTTATAAGCATTGATTATCACAAATTCCACCAAATTATTTGAATGCAATAAAAGCCTTATTAATTAAAAAAATGAACAAGGTAATTCCAAGGCTCTGAATGGCTGGTGGGATGATGCAGCTGCTGAACTTAGGAAATTGATACAGAAATGGGTTGTGGTCAGCAACCAGAAATCTACAGACATTTTAAATGATGCTTCAGAGGAAACATTGTAGAGAACAGCAGGGAACAGCATGGAGCTTGCCATGAATGTAGTCCCATAACGTGACCCTCCTGAGCCAATTTTGTCAACATGGAAGTAAAATGAACTAGAGAGGAAAAAAGACTCACTGATTCAGTGTGAGGAATGGATGTCTGCGTAGTCAAAACTAAAATCAGTAGCACCAGGATGTAAACCTTTATATCCTTTATCTTCTATTATAGTCCCTGCTTTGAAATATTTATACTCTCCAATGCAATGGCTCTTTTATGCTGTTAAATAATCCCAACGAGCTGCTTGCAAATTAAAAAAAAAAAAATCAATTTTTAAAAAAAATAGAACCATTATTACAGAATTTGTCAACTTTTCCACAGATGTGGAGTAGCCGTTGCTAATAAGCTTTTTATATGGTATATTTCCCATGTGTTAACCTCTTTCCCCCATTCTCTGTGTATGTAATGAGTGTGTGTGCATGTGCACACAAACGTGGCGCACTGAATGCAGTTACATTTTCCATTTAGATCCTTCTTGCCCTTTTAGTAGTGAGGCTGGGAAATATTATATTACACAGAAAATTTTACTCCTAATAAAAGTAACTCCTTCTGTGACTGCCTTTTGTGCACGTTTTGGACCACCATGCGTTTTAATGAATTTCCACTCTTTCTTGTAATGGAACACCGTGAGGCAGTGTGTAATGGCACCAGGGTTGAGCAAGCCCCTGTTCCTCCCCAGGACTACACAGGACTGCATTATGTTATGTCATGATTCTGATAAAGAACTCAGAAGAATACCACGTTACAGAAACACTTCAGAAATTTCTGCTGTGCCATCTGCTTTGGCCAGGTGTGTTCACTGAACCTCAGCTACAACATTTTACAACTGTGTCACTCTTTCCTTTTCTTATGCATATTCCTTCCTATCTGTCCCTTAAAACATTCATGCCGTTTCTCCTGATTAATTGGTGGAGTTCATAGTATCTATTTTCTCACTGTCTTCATTGTAATTTTCAATGGGTCATGTCCTGTTCTGCATCTTTCCTTGAATGACCCAACAAACTTCCAAACTTGCACGTTCAGTTCTTCTTAGCTTGAATGACCTTCAAGTGGTACAGTGAATAAAAAATAATATGGAAGGGAAGACATAATGGACAGGAGCAGGGTAGCTGGGTGGGTTCCAGTTCTGGGGAGGGTCTCTTGTATGTGCCTTTGGGTCCAGGACCTGTCCCCATTCTTTCACATCACATTTGCCCATCCCACACTAGCCCTGACAGCTTAGCAAAGGAGTGTTTGAAAACCTCTTTGGTATCTTGATCCAGTTTGAGGATTTTGGATCCTACAAAAGGAAGATGACAGCCCTGAAGAAAAATGTTGGAAAGTCTGCAAGGTGTCTTCAAATTACCAGATTAATGTTGTATGGAACAAAGAAGGAAAAAAATAATTATAAGCTGAAAAATGTTAAGATTGTTCTTATATTCTAAAACAAATACTTGAATAGCCAAACTCGAGCCACATCTGTTCATAAGCTCCAAGGGAACACTCAATTTCATTAACTTAAAAAATTGTTAGGCTGTCAGCCATAATCTGGGATCCAAACTTTAAGTGAGACTCCTGTCTTGATGTTTTGCCCTGTCCTGCATAAGGCATCAGCCTGAAGGAAAGCTTGCTTTTTATTCATGTTGCTTTTCAAGGTTTGTCTTTCTGAGTTTGATCTGAAGCCCTACCCTGCAGGTGAGCTCTGCAAATTACTAATATAGTAAATCAGAAATCAGTCCTCAACAAATTTCCCCCTGCTCAGGACTGATATCTGATGTCATCTAAGATTTTCTTGAGTTTTAAAGATACTTTTGAAATGCTGATGTTCTTCAGATACTTTATGAAGGTTGATCTCTAAAACATGTGTTAAAGGTGAGTGCAAAGCACACAGTTATTACTTTCTAACCAAGCTAAGTACAAACAGTTGTCTTATTACAACATCCCCCCTTCAGGTTGATGACAAAACTTTTAAATCTTGTGATTTGGCTCTGCTAGCATTTTCTCTTGAAGGTAAGCCAGTTTAAGATGTTTCCTCCCTGATCCTTTCTCATACTCTCCTCCCACCTCCTTGGTCCATTGCCCATTTGACCCCTTGCTAAATCATTGGCTTGTGGGGCTCCACTGTAAGGTGGATAAGGGAAATAACCTGGGTTTAAAAGAGCAGGCGTATAAATTGGTCCACTTTACCACATACATCTTGAAACATCTGCATAGGAGTAGCAAAGAATCAAAAGGCGATGGAGTAAATGGCCAACAGAAGGTGAAAAACAGAAAGTTCTTTATACGGTCTTACTATAGAAAACTATGTCTGCATTTAATATCTAACCCCTTATAACATTTCAATGAGCATGGAAAGCTGTACTAGATCCTTCAGAGCACAGAGTATGCAGAAGCAAGAGTGTTCAAAACAGTTGATAAAGGGCCAACTCTATAATAGCAACAATAACAAAGAATCTGCCACTTAGGTGAAATGATAATAGAATTGTATGTTCTTAAAACTCAACAGACAGTAATTGAATCTTCACAAAGCTCTCCTGAGGTAAGTACAAAGTAATAACTATATAGTTTCCAGCTTTGGTAACTGAAGCAATAAACTCAGGTGACATGACTGAAGCCACATATTCACTGAAACCTTTGTATGATTGTATTCCTTTGTGTCAAACAATAAACTAGCAAATGGCTTCAGCAAAGATATGGAGGGGATATGTCTAGCTCAGGAGATGCTGCATGAAAACAATATTATTTTCTACTTTAAAAGTATATGTAGTGTCTTAAAATGTCTTGAGTTTTAGATGAGATTGTTTTAAAATCAAATGCCCTTAAAATACCTTATTTTTTTTCTCTTAAAAGGGCCAATGTATTCTCAGAGGGCATGACCTAAACGTAGCATTTTATCCATTGTATGTTTACTCATCAGTTCATGATAGATATATTATATTGAGTTATTTTTGAAATAATGGATTTTGCAAGGAAGTATGCAATAAGTTAATAAATAAATTTCTACTTGTGTGGAGGTAAAGATCCATTCCAGGACCTTGACATATTCCAGATCATTGCTTCTGATGGAGTGGCTAGTTGAAAGACCAAGAGTAAAGAAACTCCTAATGGCCAGTATTCAACGTTGCCTGATTTGAACAAAATAATGTTCAAAATTATATGATATTAAAAATTGTGGTGTTTCCTCAACAATAGCTTTTCTAGCAACACTACTTATACCAGTTTAATAGTAGTGTGAGACTCCTCAGGAATGAGGCCAAAAAGTAAGTATATTTTACTAGCAGGAACTTCAGCCAGTCAAATGGATAACCCCCTCTTTTGCAAAGGCTGCCTGCAAGGCCATCTTTAATTAAAGGAGAGTAGCTTGTTAACAATAAAAGCTGGAATTTGCCTTGGAAAAGGACAGAGGGTCAAGAGATGTCTTGCCAAGCTGATATAACCACATGACTAGCTCTGAGCTACAATCAGATCTAAACAGAGCTGGCAGCTTCAGTTCCTACTGTGAAAAAAAATATCCCCCATTATGAAAAATGCCATTACAATTGGCAAGCCGTTCCTGGTTCCACCCAGGAGGTGCTTAAATTTGGAATTTCACACTCCCTGGACTGTCATCCAGAACTTTGATGACTGCTAAGGCTACTTAATTAAAAAATAATAAGAATACACCAAGAATTTCAGGAGAGGAAATAAGTTTGGAGGCCCACTGTACGATAAGGAAATGACTTAAAGTGTTACAATCCAGAAGTTCATGAATGGAAGCTGTAAGATTACAACAGGAACAACTAAAAATAAAACAGATACAGTTCTAATTACTATAAAAAAGCCGATACTTACTCATGGATACCACACTGACTTTTAAATTGCCTAACCTGTATTCATGTATATTGTCTTCAAGCATTGGTCTTCTAGACTGTCTTAAATATTTAATGCCCTGGCACTGTGGCTTTGATATTAAAAGCTAACAAAAAACAAGTAATTGTTAAATACACACATATTCAGATATAAGTACAGAGACATGTACGCTATACATGTATATAAAGACTATACATATATATAAAGTATGCATATCTCCCAGCTTTCTTATACATAGACATGCATATGAAATGAACAAGAGATTACCAATGAGAAAATAGTGTAACAAATACATATCCTAATACATGGAAGATAAGTATTATTAATCTAAGGGATAGAGTCTGGAATGGCTGCATGAGTCTGGAATGGCTTCATGGGTAATAAAATCAGGACTGACTCACCCTTAACAAGTACCAACAAGATCTTTAAACCAAAACACATTGTCAAATACTATCTACATGTCATTTGCACTAGAGAAAAAAATACTTTACAAATATGTAAGCATCTCTAAAAATGTACTTGGGGCTATTTTTCTACTGAAATGTGTCTAAATTACTGTAAGTCATTATAAAGAATTCATATGATGTCATACAATTTTATAAAGGTCTTCATAAGGTTTTAAAATGCATTTTTTTCATTCCTGAACTGAACTAAGTACTGCATTTTATGGGGAATGAGAATTTTCTCCTCAAACCAATTTAAAGGTCTTATTTCTATTCCTACATGGCAACAAAATATTGGACCAAAAGAGTATCTTTCTATATATATTGAACTTAATTATGCATGGTCTATTTCTAGGGCAAGAGGCGAATTGAGTACCCTGAATAATTATGAGTTACAACATTAGCATATTAATGTCTTTCATAGATTTGTCTATATTCACAAAATGACTGAGACTGGAAATCTTCTGTCCACTAGAAATCAGCCACTAACATTGCTGCCAGTGTACAAAAAAAATCAGTTTTAAATCAATTTCTAGTAACTCTGGTAAATGACACTGGACCACCTTTATTTCTGAGATGTTAGCTGCTGAAAGTGTTTAAAAAAATATGACACTTGTGAAATGCCTGAGATCAGCTGATATAAAGAAATACTGGAGCAGGTTGCAGTAATGTTGGAAATATTGTCAAAACAAGTCTGTAACCATAATTATGTGTTTGCTCTATAATGATGGACTGCTCATCTTAAGGAATGTCATTGCAAGTGGGAACATTATACAGATGGCCAGGTTCAACAGCCATGATCGTGTAAGCATGAGCCCTTTTTGTTTTATTTATGAGCTGAAAATTCATTCTAAGGTTTTCCATTGTCAAGTGGCTACCACAAATGTTACAACATGTTTGCCAACATGGTCTTGAAGATATACCTCTGATGTGCTATTGTTGCCAGAAAGATGCCGCAAAGTCTTCATCTCTTCGTAAATAAGGATTCCAGCACTTCTGGCTTACATTCATAAACAACAATGACTCAAGCTGAGCTCAGGCTCTGATTGCAACCTGCTATTACAAAACTGTGTGTTAGCAGTCATATTCTTGGATATTCCCGCAATCATCTGTCAATCAAAAGCCTCTTACAGAAGAAGTGATGATGCAAACACAAAAAATATTCACTTAGGAAAAGCCAACTTCTGGCTATCCTAGGAATGAAAGGATACATTTAGTTTCCTTTGGTTTCTTAAGGGCTTATGAATTTGGGCTTCCTTTTCTTGCACTTGTTTTAAACAAATGTTCCCATTGTTGCTTCCACTGCAGACAACTGAGATGTGTTTATCAGGAGGAGAAGTACGAGGTGTTCCAGGTTTATCTTTCAAGCTTTGATGAATTAAAGCTGGTATCACCTCTGCCTGGAGACGTAAGATTGAGAGTCTGTCTTGTCTACAAGAAAATTTTGCAAGGCTCAAAGAGAAGTAATGACCACAGCTTCCTCCTCTCTCTGTGGCTGTCTCTGAGAAATCTGCTTGCTCTCGCAAAGTATTTCCCCAGTGTGCCAAGAAGTATTCTTACAAAGTCGAATGCCATATCCCTTAATGTGGTCAATAGCTAAATCCTATTCTACCCAAGGCAATTCAGGACTTCTCAGACCTTTACCTATGCAGGTGGGTTACAAGTGCCAGTTCAGATGTTAACTGGACAGAAATATAGACAGTCAGACCTTCTGGCTAAAATCAGAAAATCAGCCCAATCTGCAGATTTTAGTCTCCCCTCACGTAGTTCCTTATTTCTTTCCAGTGCTAGTCTCAAAACCTATCTGGCAGCTCCCTATGAAGGAAGATACCTCACTGTGTAAACCCAAACCTAGCCTTCACATCAGCTCAGTACATTCCTGTCAACTTTAGCTGTGAACATAGTATACATAAGGTCAAGAGCAGTCAGCACAACCATAATTTAATTCCAAACCCTAGGCCTAAATTACCCAGCAAAATCAGAGTTTAGTGACCATACCAGCAGACAATTAGTCGGTTAGGGTTAGATTTGAAGCTTTTGGTATATGTTAGGTTAACAAAAATACTAGAACTGAGCAGGTGGGGTAACGGACTCAGTGAGTTTGTGCAGAAGTCATGCTGTCAGGTTTAGCAACCGTTGGAAGAGACATGGGTGTTAAATTACCACTGGAGATGGCAGGGGAGATTGGACTTGGGAGGAAGATTATTAACTTTTGGTCTAGTCTTATCAGAAGTTATTTGGTCAGACTTGCCTACACCCCTTGAGCTAAAGGGTTGTAGCTACGGTCAAGACTAAGGTCTCAGGTCAAGCAAAAGACACACCAATGGCAAAGGGTTGGTAATGGCACTGGCTGCGAGAAGCTGCTTTGGTTTGGGTCTGGAGCTGGGAAGCAACTCTATGCTAGACTAAGGCGAAGGCCTGGGAGCTATGATAGACTGTGTTGCTACAGGTCCTTGATCTTGAAAGAATTAATTAGTTTTGAGTTTGGTTCAGATTTGGTTCTTAAGATAGATTTGTGGGATTCACTTTTCCAGTGTAAAATACAGTGTGAAAAATGACCAAGATTAAGTTTGGAGTAAGGATCATGTTTTCATTGGCAATGTCCAACATCCAATGGTTTTTGAACTGTTCTTTAAAAATAGTAATATTTTGTTTCTCCATGCCAGTTTCAGTCAATTATTCTCTATGTATATGCATGGTGAGCTTGTGATCCATATTAAAATATTTTTATTGATTCTCCAATATGCACTGAAATACTAATTTTTACAGTTCTGGAACATATCTGTGCAATATGGTTGCTTTTACTTTACCCTTAGATACACAAATCCCATTGAAATGTAAGTGAAAATCAAAGTTAAGTCTTAAAATTTCATATATAAATTTTGAGGTCTCTACGTGTATCTAGTATACCTTGGAGCAATGGAAGTAACAAAGTTTCTTGTACATGTTGTACATAGTGTTAAGCGTGTCTTACATGCTATGCTTAACGAAGCAGCCTTCCAGAGAAAATAAAACAATTAATGAGTGGAAAAACACATTAACATTCCATGGAAGAAAAGGTGCTGTAGGCTTAAAAGATACTAGTATGATTGTTTTTATACTATAAACAATAGCCATCTATAAAGTTATATGAGGAATTCTCTGTCTCTCCATTCTGGTCTGAACACACAAACTCATTCTTAGGACCACACTGCCTTAAATTGATGAAAGTTTCTCCTTTATCCAAAAATATGAATCAGGACATCAATAAACCTTCTCAAGCTCTTGTGTACATTCTGCACCTTTCAATCCAAAGCTATGTCTGTATAATCATTAGTCTTACCAGCATCATAGTGTTTACCTTACCTCCTCTCTTACCCAAATTTGCTATAATTGAGCTTGCTAAAAACATGCATAGTAGGGAGGAATTGCATTAAGTGAAATGGAGGACAGTAGGGTTGGTTCTAAAGCTGTAAGTACTTTGGGGAGAGGACTTTTATTAAATCTTGTTGGTGTTTCTGAATTATGTATAAACCACCACTGCCATGTCTCACTGAAAATGTACACTGAAATTACTTATGCCATAATATGGCATGCTGCCTTTTCATACAATGTATAACAAGTTTTAAAGAAATGAAGGTATGTATAAATCTTTACAGAAATGTCTAGTGTCAACCTCCCCTCCATTGAATTCAATGGGAGCCTTGTCTTTATGGACAGATCTGAGGGCTTTGAGGAAATGCTTCACTCCTCAAACTCTAAGAATGATTTAGCTTGGTTTTGACTAGAAATATTTTCAGAATTAATTTGCTCCATTGCACTTCTTAAACTTTAAGGGTCTTTTTTTTTTTTTTTTTTGTAAAACCAGGATAAGTTCTGACAAATTATAATTTCCTTTCTAGGAGCAAACAATCAAACCACTGTAGACTTGAGCTAGGAACACAGTCCAGCACAGATTGCTGCTGATGTTCTCTTTGAAGTTTTTATTACTAATATTGGCAGGAGTGTTTCTAGTTCATTTATATCAGAAACTCCGAAACCAGAATCTAACAGCTTCATTAGAGCTCACTTTTTATTGAAAATTAAGGCAAAGGAGCCATAAACATGCACTACCTGTGGTCAGTAAGAAGGCAGTTTCAACCATGTAAAACGGAGTCCTTCAACAGACAAATTCCAGCTGTGGGGAGGATGCCCATTTCTAAGGATGATTCCTGGGCTAGTAAATTTCTTCTGAGTAGTTTTTCCTCCTGTACTTCAGAGCTATATTTGCAAAGTACTCTCTCCTTGATTTTTTGCTTGAAAAATCCTTTGGATGTTGATACTATAAATAAATGTGAGACAGAATTAATACCTCAAAATAGTTTGGTTTTAGGGCAAAACCATTTGGAGAACTGGGATTACAGAGACAGCTGGCATTCCTTTTCACTTTATAAGGCAATGTGTTCTGCTTAATGATACTGCTTAGTTAGTTCCTCGAGAACCATGCGGTGGGACGCAAGGGTGACATTTGTGATATTTGGTTTTGTGAAATTCAACCAGAATATTTCCAAATATTAGTTAGATCCTCTCACTATTTGTCCCTAAACATCCTTTTCTGGGACTATAGCTGGAGAACTGGCACAAAGTCAAGAGCACAGACTGCGAGATTGTGCTATATAGCTAAAAATGAGCCTCCAAACTGAGCATTGAAACTCTGGTTCTTGTGAATACTTGGTTCTCATAAGATTTGGCCATAAATTCTTATTTCTCAACAAGAAAAAAACAAAACAAAACACCCCACAGTTTGGAACTTTCCTGGGTTTTTATGAAACTACAATAGGCTTATTTGCTTCTCATTATATACCCGATATGTTTTTACAATAACATGTATTTTGCACCAATAGTTCAGAAAAATAATTTAGTGGCTTAGTGGGAATAAGATGGTAATAAAGAAAAGGAAAATGGAGAAACTGCTTGCTGGTGGAACACCCCACTATTATTAATTGTGAACCATGTGATATGGCAACCTTTTGATTTACCAGCACAGTCCACTCCCTTGTAAATTCTAGCTGGCTTTCCCATACATTATTATGTGGATTCCTTGCAACCACTTCCCTTTCTGATTTTCCAGAGACAGAGTATAAAGTTTCCCCAAATGCCAATAAAACGTGAAATCCTATCCCACTCTTTAGGTTTGCTTTGTGTAGTCATCTTCTAAAATAAGAACCAGCAAAAGTTTCAAACATTGCTTTCTTCTATTTTTACCTTCATTCAATAGTTACTATTCTTCATAAACATCACAGTTTTTGTTTCAACATCTGTATGTTTTGGGTTTTTTTAAACTGTTGGCTCTAATACTGAGAAAAAATGTAAGTATTTCCTTGTTTCTTCTAAAAAAAAAGACTTACATGAATGAGTATGTTCCACTTCCTCATCTTGATTTTGCTTACAGTTATACTGTGCCATATAACACAGATGGCTATAGGTGAATGAAGTTTGAGTAAAACATGTTAAGTAAACCACATTTAACATGTCATTTTATAGGCAAAAATAACCCTAAAGCAATGTACAAATATTTGGCCTTAGAAGTTCTATGTTTTTCTGCTTGCAACGTCCTCTACTTTTCACATGCATAGTAATAATGCAGACACTGTTGTTGACTGAAGCAATGAAAACATGGACTATTTTCTGACCCAATTTGTTGACAAGTCAGTGTGGGGGAGGAGAGAAAGGCTGAGTGTGGGTGGGTGGTTTGCAGCAGACTTCATCATCTATAATTTATTCTTTGGGAGGAAAGGCTTTTGCAGGACACTGGCATGTAAGAGCCCGAATACACTTAAACAGCATTACATCATCCCCGTTAAATTATTTCATTTTCTTGGAAGGCTACTCAGGTTAGCACTTGGGCTCATGGAGCTGGAAGAATAAAAACATTCATGAATCTCTAGAAGCTGCGGCAGCAGCAAAAGGTCATGTCTCATGAGGGCTGGCAGAGGGAAACCAGTCAGACTGCAACAGAGATAAGTGTAGTCCTAATTAACAGGTGTTAAGGTAAGAAATGAAAAACACCTCATCGTCCTTTATGGGCCAATGGTTCCATGCCTGCCTAGAGCGAGATTCCTCCTGCCACCCTGGGAGGTGACTGGGGCTGGTTACTCGAGTTTGGGATTGTACCGAACACTGCTCTCTGCTCTGAAAGGGGTATGCCTATGTCCTCAGAGGTCCTGCAACCAAGCTGTCATAGTGTCCTAGGACAGGTAGAGAGTTAGCTAATCAGTAAAATAAAATTAAAAAGAGAAGGATATGGTCCAGATATTTATGTATTTTTATACATTGAAACAGATGTATACACATATATATTTTCCAAAACACGAAATGATTTCTTAAAGACAGCATTATCTGAAAAAAGTCAGAGGCTACATTTCAGCCCCATTTAAAGATTTACACAGCACAGAAGTAGTCTGCTAATGCTCTCAGTGCTTCCTGAACTTCTAAACTCAGTCAAGTAGTAATTCTTGCAATTGCTACCATCCTTATGGTAAGCAACGCAAATTCCCACTTCCTTCCATTACTCCTGCTGCCTATTATTCTTGTCTCAGGCACTTAGCTATTGTGTATAATTTCTCTTTCTCTAAAACTGCAACAACAAGCAATTGGCAGCTTTTGGGGCCAGAAGTTGTCAGCTGGTCGGTCTGTTTGTCTGGTTACATGACAGAGCACACAGAATTTCAGCTGCTTTGGTGTTTGCTCTGCAACCCTTAATCAGAGCTGGATTCTCATCTCCTGATTTTTTTCCCTTAAGATTTTGACAGGTAGTATAAATTAGTCATCTAAGCTTCTCTGATAGTTGGTAGAGTAATAAGCACCTCCTGAGAACAATTTGTCCCATTTTAAGGTAGGTGTTTGAAGGCAGGTGGGATAAATGCCCATTCATACATGTCTACTTAACTCTCATGGATTGTAGGGGGGAGCTGAGAGACCATCTGATTTTACAGCTAACTTTCAGGTGGCTAAAATGAGGTGTGATCAGTTCCAAGCTGGTCCCATAACAAGGGCATGGCGAGAAGTAAAAAATAAAACATTGGCACTTGCCATGGAGGAAGAGTTTTTGGGAATGCGCCAGCAGGGTGGATTTTAACATAACCCAGTATACGGGAAGGAACAGTCAAACTGAGGGGAGTTGGCTGGTATACAGCCAGCTCTGCTCCTGCATTACACAGAGGGAGATCATAAATATCTCTGATCATCCCCTGGGTCTCTGGAAACTCGAGAAAATTGGGATTAAGATAGTCAGAGAAGTTAGCCTGCTGATTTCAGAGGGGTTTGGAGAGCTTGGAAAGTTATATTTCAGCTAGTGCAGCCACTTCAAATTTGGCTGGCCTGCAAAACATCTATGTTCACTGCTTTCCAGATGGGAGGACCAGGAAAGAGGGACTTAGTGCTGGCATTTTCAGTGTGATCTGGGCATGGGTAAATCTGTAAGGCAGGTTTTCTTTGCTGGCTGGCTGGCTGGTAGCTTCACACTTTGCTCTGGGCCTGGAAATAGGGAAGTCAGTGACAAGTTGAGTGTGGCCCTTGGGGACATTACAAAACCTCCATTCATTGGGAGTTCCAGTTAAGTGCCCAGTGAGTCATGGCTGCACTGTGTTAATGGGCAGAACCCGACTCCAGGCAAGTGCCTTCTGCTTTTTTGTTCCTTTCAGTTTAGTTTCTTCTGCCCTTTTCCACCACTATGTATGCAGAGCTGGGTAAGTGTCTTCCTGTCTACGCAAAGATTTTATTTGGTTCTGCAGTTTGGGCCTTGGAGTTTAAGTAGTCTCAAAATCAGAAAACAAAGCTCAGGGCAGGCTCTTTTGCTGCAGCAAGTGCAATAAGCAGGGCTCTTCACACTTCAAATGACCATACCTGGGCCCAGTCTTACACTAATGATGACCCTTTTTTGAAGAGTGGTCTGCAAAGTAATGGAATCATAAATGAGCTATTTCTGACATAAGTGATACTATGTTCACTGCACACATTTGCATGGAACTAAAATTTCAGTGTAGCTGTTTGCAAATTTACATTTGGCCATGGCTTGCTGTGCTGGAAATTAATCTCATTTAATATTGGATAAAAAGCTTTTGTTTTTATTATAGTCACAGATGGCTTTATTTTAATATGCAAGTGTATTGAATTCCCTAGAGGAATCTTTGTAGTTAGATATCAGATAAACTTTAGTAAAACTATAAATATGAAGAGAATATCAGAGGCTGAGCAATCTTCTGATATGAGGGAAGACCCTAACATGCATGTAAACAGTTGCAGGACACTCGGCCGACATGACAATCAAACCTGCAGTAAGCCCTTCATTGGGGTTGGTCGTAAGCAAATAAAACCCTCTGCAGACTGACCAACAGCTTGGCTGATTTTAGTCAAAAAATTCTCTCTCTTCCTAAAAAGGAATTCAAGCTGTATGAATAATGCTTAATGATTGTCTTAACACTTCAGTCAGTCAGGATTTCCTAAACAAGTGGCAATAAAAAGAAATCACACATCACCTCCTCACCATTTATATTTATCTTATTTTAACTCTTAATCAAATTATTTAAACACATATTATTAAATACATATTAAACATTATTTTTACATATTCTCCTAAGCATCCACAATGGGTTCCTGTCAGAAACAGGGTACTGGGCTAGACATATCTTGGGGATAACCTGATACAGAAATCCTATGCCCTAATAGTAACAGAAAAAAATGTGTCTGAGTTTTACAAATGGTGTGACATAGCGTATCAGCAAATCTTATGCCAATAAAGAATTGTTCTGTGAAATTTATTTCCTATGTAGTTTTAAATTCCCAAATAGACTATTCCTTGAAAACATCTCATTGGCAGGAATTTGTTCCTGATACTTAGCATAAATTCATATCTTAGTCCTACCCAAGCATCCTTACTGTGTCTATGTGGATTGCAAATGGGACATTTTCCTTTCTCATTCTTTTCATCTTCAGGTTTTTTTAAGCTCTTCTTGTAAGCACAGTTCTGTTCAACTGCGTGCATTTAGTTATAAATATTTTCTTAGTTTAGGTCTTCACATATTGAACATTTGAGTCACTATTATCTGATCAGTTCAGCTTTTTGCTCTAAAAGCTAGTGAAATTTGCAGGAATGATGTAAAAGTTGTGTTGACTGGGCTTTTTTTCCTTTTTTTTTTTTTGCAATTTTACCAGCTACAGAGAAATGATGTAAAAATTGCAGACATTTTAATTTCAAAGGCAAGGAACCAAACCTTAATTTAGAGAGGACATGAAGATAAATTAAGCTTAACAGCAATAGTCTGAATCCCATTTCTTTCTCTTCCCTTCTTTGCTTCAGAATTACAATTTATCCAGTTCCCATCTTTTCTCCTAATAAAAGCATGACTTATACAATCTAAAATATAAATTTTTCCCTAAACACAGGTAAATATACAGAAGAACTGGGGCAATAAAAGAGATCAATTTTATTTATTTTTTCCTAAACATTTTCAGCACTGATTTAAATTAAGCTCTTCCTGAGCAATGCTACCCAAAAGTCTTGCCTGCACTAGATGTGAAGAGAGTTAATGAGCACTTTTGGAAAAAAAAAACATATGACGACCACCAAAAAAACCCAGGGAATGTTCAATCTAACAAAGCATCTACTACAAATTGAGGTTGCTTAACTAAATATTAGTAAACTGTTAAAAAACAACAAAGAATGTTGTGAAGCAAGCTTTAAATTAGGGCCACACCACTTTGTATAGCAAGGCCGCTGTTAATTGAAAATTAGGCAGCATTGTGGTTAGTTTAATGACAAAGCTAGAAACATCGGGCCTATGGCAAAGAGACCTGAATCTAAAGACAGACAAGCTTTGCTTGATTATAGTGATTACATCATGGTCGTTAGAATTTAAACCAACTAACCCAAACACAGACATCATATCTTCATTTGATAACTGTAGTCTAGTAAATAGTGGGAAAGGATGTCATGTATGGATTAGCCCAGCTGAAATGAAAACAGACATTCTTCTTGAACCTGTCTGGCATTGAAAATGAAAACTTCAAAACCAGGCTGTAAAGTGGACTTATAAAGCCAGAGGCCTTTGATTTTTAAGGATCTGCATAGTGTTTTAACTAGTCTTTGTTTTGCAGGAAAACCACCTCAGCACCCGGGTATGAGGCATCCTTGTTTGCAGTCTATCACTGTGCAAGATGTTGAGTTTATCTGTGGGAACACATGAAGGTTAGCAATATCCTCCTTTGTGCTCCACTGCTACAATTCCCTCCGAGTTTGTGAGTCATTGTCAGCTGCTGGCTAAAAATAGCCTATTAGCACTGCTTGGACTCGTAGTCATGATGGTGACGTGATGAGACGACTAGAGACAGCATAAACACTGCATATTTAAAATGCATTTCACATAAATTAATCTCTAATGCTACAACTTCACAGTATGTATGTGTGGGAGCATTCTACTATCTAATATGAGAGATCCCCATCACCCCTTAAATGAGTTGTGTTCTTGGTCTCCCAATATACACAAAGAGATGAAGCGCTCTGAGTCACATTTGGTCTTTCAAAAAAAGAGGGACCCTTGACACTGAAAGCTCCCCTCTCTTTTTGATTTTTGAAGTTAAAAGCTATCATCTGCATAGAAATCAACATTTGAAATCCTTCTTGCATTTCTGTCTAATAAATCTATATATAATAAATTGCAAGGATCAAGGTCATTCCAATCCACACCTGAAATATTTTAGGTCAGAGACAGTGCATATAAATCAACATAGCTGCATTGATTTTCTGGGCACTAAGACAAAGAAGTACAGACTAAAGGGCAGGAAGGGCTTAAGAGCATCATCTTTGCCCACTCTCAGAGTATAGACATTTGTTATAGTGCCATTATCATTAATACTTTGAGAAAATCACAATTGGAATTGCACACATCTAGGTTGTTACAAAATGGTTGTGTTGCAAAGAATTGTGTTGTTATGAAATGTCTCAGAGCAGAGACAAGCAACAGAGCTAAATCCACCACATTTAACATTTAATAGGGGACTGGCCAAAATAGGAGTCCTAAACCAAAATCCCTGTGTCAGCTGGCATGGGCTTTAGTCATTTCACCAGAGTGTTATTTCAACTT
>KZ505892.1:342201-354970 GCA_002844005.1 Limosa lapponica baueri
TTCCTTCCTTCCTTCCTTCCTTCTTTGTCTCCTCTTTCTCTCTCTTTCTTTCTAAGATGACAGGTACAAAATCAAGCTGCTGACAACCACAATAACAGAATGAGAGAAGGATAATAAAGAATATTTAAAAACTCAGATAGTCATTCTAGTTAAGTAATCACATGGCTGTTATGAAGAGTGAGATCCTGACTCCACTGATTTTGTACTTTCCTAACCTTCTAGCCTCTACAGTGGCACAGGACCCTTAAAAGCTGTCTATGGAAATAACAATATATGCTAAGTCTGAAACTTAGCTGTAACCTAAGATATCTGTGTGAGATAGATCACCTCATAGATGTAGCTATCTCTCTCGACCAGTTATAGATGAAGCCCAAGATTGTTACCTTAGAGAAGACATCTTGCTACTGGGGGACACATGTCTTGAATCAGATCCAAAGTCCTTGATATGAATGTGAGAAACTTTTAGATGTAATGGTGTAAAAAATTATGGCTTTTGCACAGCTAACAATAGTTTGTTTATCACTATCACAAGCATATTTATAAATCTGCATATTTAGCAAGTTCAGTTCA
This sequence comes from Limosa lapponica baueri, assembly GCA_002844005.1. Taxonomy (NCBI): domain Eukaryota; kingdom Metazoa; phylum Chordata; class Aves; order Charadriiformes; family Scolopacidae; genus Limosa; species Limosa lapponica. The sequence goes on from KZ505892.1 coordinate 342,772, forward strand.
CAGAGGATGAGACACAATTAATACTGAGACTGAAATATCTATTTATACAGGGAAAGCAGCATATGCAGGTATGAGTCACAATACAGTGGCAAAATTCAGTAATGGGAGAAGTTCCATCCCTTCCCACAAATGTTAAACCTATGCTGTCATGCAAAAAGAAAAGAAAGGAAAGACAAGGAACACCAGAATAAAATGTGCTACTCCAGCAAAAATGGCAAACCAGTTTCATCTACAAAAAAACTCCATTTATGAATCTTTCTATGTTACTTGTTATCTTGTTTTGTGTATGATATATCAGTTGTAACACTATTGATCCTTCAGAGTTACCTCATGTACAATCAAAATTTCAAATCACAAATCAGTTAGCTAATATGGGGGCACTGGAATAAAAAAAACTTTGAGGCAACTATGGTCAAGATTGTCTTGCATGCTCTTGCAAGAGAATAAGAGAATGGAGAGTAGTACAAGTTATAAATTGTATAATATCTCTATAACCTATATCCAGTGCAGTATTGCCTAATGTATTACACAGCAGAATGTGCAGAAATATCTGGATTATTTAGCAGTACTGGCATATGTCATATTCATGCATCCAGCTAATACAGCGTAAAAATTTGTTTAAACAAGCTCGTTTCCATATTATGCCACTTTTGGTGGCCAAATATGTTCACCAGTCTGCTTAATGAGTTGCTCTCTGTTTTGCTTGATGGCGCATTAAACATATTTCCCCAGTCTTTGGTATTTCAAATTTCTGTTCTGTCTTTTAAAATCAACAAATTATACTTCCTATTGCTAAGGCCTTGTAATAACTTTGTAGCTTTCATCTTTCCTAATGCTAAAATAAATGTTCTTCAGAGCTAGACTCTTCTCCAGGGAATCCTAAATTACAAAAATTTCAAGTCTGGGTATTTTAGAAGGTGCCAATGAAAGCTAATGACATTGAAGGGCAATTTATATAGTAACAGCAGGTTAAAAAAAACCATGTACAGAATGTCCATTCTAGTTCATTAACTGAAATATGCATTGTTAAATGTGTAAATAGAAAAAGAAAAAGCAATAATGTGAAAAAGTGTTAATTGCTTCACATTGCTGCAAAGAGCGGTATAGTAAACATTTCAGCAGCGTACTGCATACATTAACAACACAGCCCAGAAATTGCTAGGTGTTTGAAGACTTTGTACTCCGATAGTCTTAATGTATATGCTTATTTACTCAAGATACATTCCCTTTTATCTGGTGCTATTATACACAGCATCACACCATTAATAGGAAAGGCAGGCAACAGGGATCATAGCTTTCTTTGAGGCTATCAGTTCTGCCAGTCATTTTTGTTCTGTGGAAAGCTTTTTCTCCACATTTCTGGTTACATAGCAGAACCTCCTGGCAATGGAAATGATTTTTAGAAACATATTTTAATGGTTAAAATAACTTGAGATCTCTGGGGTTCAATGGTAAAGAAAGCTTCAGCGCAAGAATTTTTTTCAGTGTGTGACACGGAGACACCAATTAGAACAAAAGTATAAGCTGTAGATTTGCAGGACAAAATACCAACTACAAAATCTTTTACACCAACACTGCAAGGTGTGGTTTTCCCCCTGCATTCATTGCAGCCTTAAAATACCAGTACCAATCCTGTGTAAAACTCAGAATTCTTGTGTCACACAGGGTTCATTTTGCTGTGTGCGGGTTTGCACCTTCTCACTTCCCTGCTCAGGTTTCAGACCTGAAAGGTCTCAAGCTCTCCAGTCGCAGCATGCAATGGGTCATGCTTCCTGCTCCCTCATCAGAAGAATTGCCCTCTTTAATGAGAGAAAAAGAACAAAGAATGAGTAACTGCTTTTCTGGCACATGCTCAGAAATCTGGGGTGGTTGGTTGGCATTTTCATGAACACCAGCATGAGTTGGAGTATCTGGTGATAAGCAGGACCATGAATCCAAGAATAATGCCAAACTGAATTTGAGTCACTTATTTATGCATGCATTTGCAAATCTGTTTTTATGTTATTTGACCAGATGTAGCAAATAAGCATTTCTTTATTTGTTAATGGAAACACATTCTATAACATAATCTATGAATGAAACCCAGATGCCAGTGAAACACAGCACATTACTATTTTGTCATTTGCTTGAGAGGTTTGTGATGTACTATAATTTCACCTTTAATCAAAAGTCTCATGGCTACATTTCTCCTCGACACGGTGATAGTTGATGACTTTTCCGTAATATTGACTGCAAAGGCAACTGTCCTCTCTGGTAGATGGCTTCAGCCCAGTGGCAGTGTGCTGAAGAACCAAGGGAAACAGAGAGATGGGAAAGAGGAGTGATTATGCACAGTCCCCAGAAGCAGCATCAGCACAGTTCCCAATGATTACTGCTACTTTAGATTTTCATATTCTTCATCACTGCTCCTGTATATCCATGGCAGAAATCTGGGCCAGCCCTCTTCCAAGAGAATCTCTCCCCTTCCTATTAAATTCTTTGTATCCAAGGCAAAGGAAACATACCGGGGCTAAACACAGCATAGCCATTCTCCCATAAAGTATGAACATAATAATAATGTTATAATAATAGCAGTTATGCCTCTGATTTTCTACGTTGGTGATGAGAGGATTTGCTTTTGAATTTTGTAGAGAAGGGGTGTCAGAACAATTGCCAATAATTGCATCAATGAAAGACTAGTTGAGATCATACCATACCGCCTCTCTCATCTGATTCCAACTTCCATACACCCTTAAAAATGCATAATAAATCTGACTAATACTTTAAATGAGTGCTGGTATGCACCTCTTGGATGATACTTGAATGGTAGTATATGTCCTTGCCAAACCTGCTGGTCTAGGTGACCACCAGCTGATGTAGCCCAAGAACAAGGGTTTGGAGTAGGCAGTACTTAAAAACAATCTTCCTTGTCTATGAAACTGCCCTTTGTTTGGCTGATTTGGCAGGAATTTCTATTAAAACCTTCCTATAACTTTTATCCCTTAGATATCAGTTGGAATAGTGAGTAGAGGGAAAAACAATTTTGCCTTTAGTTTCTACACACTGTTTCCCTAGCTGCACTTTCCAAAAGCAGGGGGTTACAGCCAGAGTTGAAGGCTGACATTTTTCTTTTAAACTCAAATTATCAGATAGTCACAAAGACCCCAGAGTCTATTTGTTAGAGTAACATAGCTATATTCTGGCATGGGTAACTCAGAATGAATTACTTGAAGCAAACCTGCCAGGAAAAAAGGAAAAACCATGTTGAAACCAAAACCATAACTTCATTGTCAGTGTGCTTTAAAAGAGAAAGTTTGTGGCAATAACTTCTGTGAGTGACAGTTCAGGAAATTTGTACTGGTAAAGATTGAAGTCTTTAATTTTTGCATTCTTTAATGTGTCCTTGAGTGTGGAAATAAGAAACATCATACAAGCAAAGGAAAATATTTCAAGGAAGAGAACTTAGGGGGGAAAGTTATTTTAAATTTAACTGTTATATGGCTTTTATAGCACCTACAGCAGAGAAAAATACTTTCAGCAAGTCTATATTTCATTGTACTTATATCAGTTAATACATGACATAAATTATAGAGGCTACTTTTAAAAAAAGGTACTGTTTTGTGAAAGGTGCTAAGTAAACATTTTTGTGTTAAATTCCAACTTTGTGCTTCCAGTCTCACTGACCTATTTTGTTTGAGACTCACCGTGTCATTTGGATATATGTTTAAAAAAAAATAATAAATCTGCAGACCCTAAGCTTTTGAAAGGAGGACCTTTTCCACCTTTTGAAAAATATCTCATGGCCGTTTTGAGCAGTGGTGATCTGGAAAGAAAACAGATTAGGACGTTTGATAATAGAGGAAGGAAATATTATTATCACAGCTTGAAATCTGTTAACAGGGCCTTCCAAATGGGGCAAACATTAAAGTCAAATAGAAACTCAATTACAGGAAGATTTTCAACTTGTCAAAAATAATTGCATTAATGTCAGCAATGCTGAAGGTCTAAAACAAGGAAACTATTGTACAGTGTCTCTAGAAAGAAAGATTAAAGGAATGCATAGCGTAGTTTTAGCAAAAGGTCCAAAAATGCTCACATTTATTTTGGTTTTAGTTCTGAGGCCAAAGACCACAGTACTGCATAAAACTGAAACATCAATCTATAACTTTCTGACAGACGTTACATCACACAAAGACCGTGGAATACTCAATATGAGGAACCATTTATCTGTTTTTCTCTGAACCAAAACTTGTAGTAAATACCACATAGAGGGCAAAGATTCAAGCAGTTTGGAGGAGCTGGAGCTTTGAGATATGAACTGGTCTGTACAGGAATGTTTGGCTCTTATTACAGGGGAGGGTGTTCTGTGTTTGCAACTAAAGTTCCAGAAGGGTAAACTATTTAAGAAAATCTATTGAACTGTTATAGAAAACATATATTGCTTAACTGATTTAAGTTGGAAATTTTACTTATCTCCTACCACTTTTTTGATTATGTTCAGTAAGAGTTACAACTCACAAAGGCATAAGCTCTGCTTTTGCTTAAGTCAGAATTAACTCCTGCTGCCCATAGGAGAGGAGCTTGCTCAGGTGGAACTGAGGAGACTGCGTACTTTTAAACAGAGCTCACTGACTAACAACATGTGTAACTTCTCCCTCATATGACACAAATACCATCTTTCAGACCTTGATGCAGAGGTATGGTCCAAGGCCATATTTTGAAAGGCAGTGAAGTTCTTTTGCAGTTGTAGACCAACATTCACCTCCATTACTGTTAGGCAGTTTGACTTATCTAAGTTGTTTTGCCTCAGGCACCCCTAACACCCAAGGGTGAGAGAGCTCTCCTGTGATCTAGTTGTCTGAACATGCTTATTGGCTGTGAAGAAAATGTAAAGAGTCTGGGCACTGAAGTTAACCATCTCAGGTAATAGCTTAAAGTTTGATATGATGAAACCAGGGCTGAGCAGGTCTTTGAAAAATAGATCATAGAATTATTTGGTTTGGAAGAGACCTTTTAGATCATCAAATTCAACTGTTAACCTAGCACTGCCAAGTTACCACTAAACTGTGTCCCTCAGCACTACATCTAAACGTCTTTTAAATACCTCCAGGGATGGTAACTCAACCACTTCTCTGGGCAGCCTGTTCCAATGTTTAACCACCCCTTCAGTGAAGAAATTTTTCCTAATATTCAATCTAAACCTCCCCTCATGCAACTTGAGGCTATTTCCTCTTGTCCTATTGCCTGTTACTTGGAAGAAGAGACCAACCCGCACTTGCTACAACCTCCTTTCAGGTAGTTGTATAGAGTGATAAGGTCTCCCCTCAGCCTTCTTTTCTCTAGACTAAACAACCCCAGTTCCCTCTTGTACTCTAGACTCCTCACCAGTTTTATTGCTCTTCTTTGTACTTTCTCTAGCACCTCAATATCCCTCTTGTAGTGAAGAGCCCAAAACTGAGCACTGTATTTGAGGTGCAGCCTCACTGGTGCCAAGGGTCCCTAGCCCTGCTGGCCACACTATTTCTGATACAAGTCAGGATGCTGTAGGCCTTCTTGGCCCCCTGGGCACACTGCTGGCTCATATTCAGCCGAATGTTGACCAACACCCCCTGGTCCTTTCCAGCCACTCTTCCCCAAGCCTGTAGTGCTGCATGGGGTTGTTGTGACTCAAATGCAGGACCAAACACTTGACCTCGTTGAACCTCATACCAATGGCCTTGGCCAATCAATCCAGTCTGTTCAGATCCCTTTGCAATGCCTTCCTGCCCTCAAGCAGATCAACACTCCTGTCCTGCTTGGTGTCATCTGCAAACTTACTGAGGGTGTACTTGATCCCATCATCCAGATCATTGATAAAGATATTAAAAAAAACAGGACCCAGTACTGAGGCATGAGGAACACCACTTGTGACTGGCCACCAACTGGATTTAACTCCATTCACCACAACAATTTGTGCCTGGCCATCCAGCCGGTTTTTTACCCAGCAAAGCGTACGCCCATCCAAGCCATAAGCAGTCAGTTTCTCTGGGAGAATGCTATGGGAAACAGTGTCAAAAGCTTTGCTAAAGTCTAGATGGCTTCGGCTAAGCCAATTTCCAGATCCTCTCAGGTATCTAATTGCATAGAAAGTGCTTAAATATATTTAGAAAGCTTGATTTCTTTATTTTTTTTTGTTGTGTAGAGAGACCCACCACAAAAATGGGGAAGATGACCATTCTTCAATTTCAGCTATGCATAATGTCATACTAGAGCAAAGTCCTGTTTGCTTTTACTCCTCTACAAGCATCTAGAATAGCTTCATGAATATTTGGAGGCTATAGTAGCATAGAAAAACCTTTAAAAACCTAATACCTGATTTTATTATTTTAAAAGCACAGGTATCACTACGTTATTGCTGTCTTCAGTATTCATGCGGAAGATTATCCCAAAATGAATAGATTCACAATCCAAGAAATACTTTTATTCTCTGTCCCCTGATTTCCCAGCTAAGCCTGAGACCCTGTTTATAGTACTACTCTTTTCATAAGCAGTTCCTGTGTGCATTCTGAGCTGCAAGGACAGAACAGGGTAAACTAGAAAAACAAAGTATCAGTTTTTCTCTTTTAACTCTGTGTTGTGTTGTAAAAATCCATAGGTAAGGCCCTGCAATGCACAAAAGTATTTCTCTCCTTCGTTTTTTTTTTTTCTTCTTCCTCTATGTGTAAGTCCAATAATCTGTTGCGACTTGGACCTCTAACTAGTCAGTGCCCAAATTCTGTTGAAATTAATGGGAATTGGATGTATATAAACAAGCACCTAGTGAGCTCTTCAGAAGTTCTTAGCCAGGTTAGCCATCTTTTAAAATCTCACTATAAGCCTTCTGATATCTTTTCCTAAATGTATAAGTGATTTTCACAGGACATTAGATGTTCTGAAATTGATTTCTTTGAGAGATTGATATTTTATTAATTAATCTACTGAAATCTCTCTCCTCCTTTTTTTGGGATGTACAAAACCAGGAGCTGGTTATGCCATATGGCTGGAATGACTTCTCATGAAAGCCTAGCCCATGGAAGTGACACAAATATTAATTTTCCTTTAATCTTCACAGGCTATTGAAGTTGCATGGCATCAACACTTAATACCTCATACCAATATTTTAATAGCCAAAGTAACATCCACACTGTAAGAGCCAGTATTCTGCTAACAGCCAGGGTCAGTAACACTTTTACGGGGCCAGACCAAATACTTTCCCAATCAGTACATTTCCTAAAACTATTTCATGGACCAGTGATGAGAAAGAAATGTTCAACCTCTGGTATTGTTTGTTTAAGAGTAATAACAGGTCCTCTCCTAGCATCCCTTCACCTTCGGAAATCTGTTCTCATTTCCTTACACCAGATCTGCTTCCAAACACTGTGCTTTGTTACAAGAGCACAGGATTTTTTAATAAACAAAACAAATGTACACACCAGAAACACTCTGAGTTTGTGCTAGCTATTTATTTTATTCACATCACAAAGAGATTTGCAGGTCACCTTTTCAAAGCTGCATGCAGCTGGATTTCTACACCAGGGATGTAGAAACTGGGCTGAGTGACTGCTGAGCTAGGATTCAAGAAATTGTGGTTTAGCTTGTACCGTAGTTCCCTTAGGCTCTCCCATTTCAAGACAGGGTGCTATGGTAATTCTGCATCAGAAGCAACACATGACCCTGGTAAGGCAATCAACTTTGCATTTAAAGTGCATTAATTGCCTTTAAACAGCAGAGTTGGAGAGCACCATTCATCCAAATGGGAGACAAAGGCAGAGAATGTCACAGCTCTCTCCATCTCATGTGCCAGGATTTTGTCTTCTAGAAACTAGGCCATGACAGAAAGGGAAATGGATTGTGCTTCATTTTTCTCTGGCATGAAAACAGTGCAGTGAGGAGATGCACCAAGATGCAGGAGGTAAAGAGCAATCACAGTTCCAGAAACTCTGTGCCTCTGGGACATACAAACTGATTATTCCACCCACTTCCCACTCAAGCACTATTTTAATGACATGGACCACTGAGTATTGTGCTCCAAAGCCTTGGGTAGGATTTACTTGCAATTGTGTCTAGCCAGTAGGGACTAAAGGTGTCCCTCAGGAGAGACCCATTCCACAGCACTTGATGATAAGCTTAGGGGTGATAAAACCCATTGGTTCCTTTCCACCCTGACTAGTTGTGCTGTGTTTCAGATGCTTGCAGTTTATGGGAACAGGGCAGAGATTTATAGCCACAGATTTAACCCACCCCACAAAAGACAGTTACCTGAGGCAGCTTCAGCAGGGAACTTCTTTGCCCCAAGAGATGCTTCCAGGTAGTAATCAAGCAAACTAAGACCGAATCACTCTCTAAGAGTACCTATTTCTCATCAATAACTGCAGAGGCTGAGTGGAGCAACCCAGGTAAGTGTCTGATATTGGGTGGGAGGAGCCCATCCCACATTGTCTCTTTCTGGAGGGAAGTCTCACAGAGCTTTCTCATACTCTGGTCTCAGTGAGAGAAAACCCCCACTTGCCTGTAATGTTTCTATATATCAGTTGAACACCTGCATGTGAAAATGAGCGTGTGTAGAAGTGCAGGATTTTGCCTCTTGGTGGGTAATGACATACTTGAAGATTTGGCCTCATACATGTCAGATGGGCCCAAAGAAGCCTGCCTTAGAAATGGGCAGTATACACTTTTGTTATATGAATGTTTACTCTTTCATTTTATGTCATCAAACTGTCAGAAATCTCAGCTGTGCAAGGGAAGCACAAGCAAACATGAAGTTCACAGAGAAGTTCAGACTGAATTTGAAACCTCAGACTTTTTTAAGGGCCACTTATTTGCTGTTTCAGTGTTGCTACAGCTACTTAGCTCTTCCACTCACTGGGGTTTGCGTTGCTGACTATTCATTATTATTATTTGGACAGATCATATGCAATATAATCAGTGAGGTTTTAATCTGTTATCAGTACATGACTGCAGCATATTAACAGGATTGTAAGATACAATTTTGTCCTATTTTAAAAAGTTCAAGTGAGTGAGTCACAGAGAAAACTGAGTGGAAGACAGTCTTCTATCTTCCCCTAGTGTAAGAGAGACATTCCAGCGCATTACCAGACTGCAATTTAGCAAGGACTCATTCAAAATGTTGATAATGGATTAAATATTTTTGAGCAGAAAAGCATAAAGAATCTCCTCCTACTGACTAAAATTTATAGCTGTGGCTTACATAGTAGCTTAGCAGTTCACATATGGCTTATGTCAATGGCAGAAACCATGTTATTTTCTAAATCACATTGATTTGTTATGTGGTACTGAAAGATCTTAAACAGAATCATTGGCTATAAATTACAGAATCTAGTCTTCTACATTCTTATCTATGTTTCAGATCCGTCAAAATGAGCCCAAGAGTCAAGTCTTCTATGTACACAATGCTACTAGTCAAAGAATAAGAACTAAGACCGTTCAATTTCCTCCTTTTTTGGAGCCAGGCCAGGCTGACATTTTCCTTTCTGTTAGTTTTGGCAAAGAGGAAAGAGAGGGAAAACTTTACTGCTCTGTTACTGATGGTTTTTTTATTTTGTTTTTATTAAAAATGTTGAAACATGGGCCCTCTGTCAAAATTATTTTATTATTGAAAGCTGGGTGGGGTGAATGAACTGGCAACAGTTCAGAAAGCCATTAATGGTACTGATAACGGAGAATCCTATTCAGCCTCCACAGCGCTGCAATACTTAATTGCAATAAATTTTACTGAAATCTGGTGACTGATGTGCACAGTTAATGAATCGGTAAAGATTCAAAGGTTAATCTGCTGGGAGGTAACAAGCTCTGCCCATCTGATATTGTAACCAAAATATGATATTTGTTAGTTACATGATGATATTTTTTGGGCATACAACAGAAAAAATGAGTTTTTATTGGCTGTAGCTTTGTTAGGTCTCCAAGACCAAAACACAGCAAAAGCAACAACTCTAATGGTGATTCTTGAACCACAGACAAAACTTAAATATATTAGAGGTGAAATGTGACTCCCTGAATAAAATATATTGTCAAACATCAAAGGAATTGCCGGAGAAGCAGAGTGTTCCCTGAAGCAGAGTTGCACGCGTGCCCAGCAGCGCCCCTGCCTCAGCCCTCCTTTTCCAGCCAGTGCACCCCATCTCCTGACAGACCTGAGAGACACAACGGCCGTGCTGAATTCGGGAGGGAAAGTGGGGGGAAAGCATGCAGTGAAGCCTCTTAAGAGCTTCCCTAACAATAAAGTAGCTTTCTAGAAACAAACAAGCCAGGTCCAAGCAGACTCAAAATTTAAGTGAAAACAGAAATGGAAAGGAAGAAAAAGATAATTTGACAAACAACAAGAGGGGTGGGTGAGGCTAGGAAAGCTGATGATTAATGCCCTTGCTTCGCCCTCAGGAGACATACATTCAGATCTCCTTCTGCCACACCTATTCTGTGGCTTTGGACGTGTTGTTTACACTCTCTGGGACCAGAGCCTCCCTCTTCTCCCCCACCCCGTTATACCAGGACAGCAGGAGCTATTGCACAGTGAGGATGAAAACATCGAAGCCTGTGAAAGGTGGAGACCTTGCAGGTATTCATGACAGAAAAAGCACTCCCAGTGTCTTCGACAGTCCACAGCTTGAAAGATAACGCTGCTTACTAGACTCATTTGTTATAATGTGATTGTTCGTTAAAATGTGATATTATTTAGTAATAGCTTACCTACAGGTAAATCTGCAGGCAAAGTGTACCTATAGCAGGAAAAAGCTGGTTCTGTTACAGCTTAATACTAATGCAATCAGTCTATTTCAGAGTCTGTGGAAGTTAATGAAAGACCTCCAGGGTCTGGACCAGGATCTAACTACAGGTTCAGATTGTGGGTTACAGCAACACTTTCACTAAAGTGCATGGTGAAATCTGATGGAAACCAGTTGGTTCAGATACCAATCTGGTATCTACCAGATACCAATCTAAAAATTTAAGTTTGCTTTAGATAATGTACTAATAGCACTTAGGGTAACTAAAATTTGTTTCCATTCCCAATGACATAGTGATTAAGGTGGCAGTCAGAGTCTACAAGACAAATGTACATTAGTAGGTTAAGTAACTACATTTGCTGCCATTTTTTTTTTTTAAACTCCCAACTAATAAAAATATCTCTGCAGCACTTTCATAGCACTCTTCAGGCAGTTTGCTAATTACCACCTTTCATGACATTATCCAGTTTGGCTGTTCAACACAACTAATGATTTTCAAATAAAAGTCTCAGAAGAATAAATCTGAGAGTAGGAAACCCAGTCATTGGCATAGGGTGGTGTGAAGTCTATGATAATCTCACACTAAAGCATTTTCCTTATTTGCAGATAGCTGCTTGCATTGCCGTTTCAGGACAGGCTTTTTTAATTAGTAGTGATAAAAATTTGATTACATGCACTCTCAGATCTTTGCAGGATGATATGAGGAGACGGTAATGGCATTAATAGTATTAAAGATATCGTATGCCATGTTCTAAGTTCAAGAAAAACACATAGAAAATGTTAGACCAATCCTGAGTGGTGGGCTGATATGGGACTGCTAGTCAGGATATAAAGCTGGATGAAATAGAGATAGGACAGTGAAGTATCATTTTAACTGAAAGACAAGCTGGAAGGTGGGCAGCTGAATTTTAAAGGTTCTTTTTTTTTTCTTTTTCCTTAATATACACTCAATACATAGGGCTGGGAGGTAGTCAGCAGGAGTTCAGCATAAGGGCTTGAAACAGCAAAAATAAGTCTTTATACTTAAGCTACTTTTTTAGTGCTGAGGGAGGATTTATAATCTGAGAAGGAGAATTTGAAACTTAGCACAGTAATTCAGGATATTTTGGGGAGAGGCAGAGTAGTTTTTGGTTTATATTTTATTACAGATTCTGTGTTTATATTGAGATTAAATGAGGATAAAATTAAGGAATACCAACAGATTAATGAAATGTCATTGCCATAACTGTATATTTTAGAAGACAATATTAATTTATTGGAAATAAAATACGTTTACATAGTTATATAAATACATATGTATATCAAGCAGGTAAGTTATGAAAGGTAAGGAAGGGTCACTGCAGAAGGCTAGGTTGAGGGTTATAATAATATTAAAATTGTAAAATAGTAAGTGCCATGGTGACCAAAGCAAGCTCCAAAGCATATTAGGTTAGCATGAGAAGAACTTAGTGTACTGAAGC
>KZ505892.1:356046-370364 GCA_002844005.1 Limosa lapponica baueri
ATAGAAGTTTTTGTGTAGTTTTAGATATTACATGGAAGTCTGTCACTGAGCTGCTTTCTGCTAGGAGACTTCTGTACTTCTAGTTTTTTTCAACTGGCAGGGATGTTTCCTAAAGAAAATACGATACTGTCTAGCCCCTTTAATACTTATCTACCATCAAGATACAAAACAAAAACAAAATTGAAGCTGCTTCTTTGGCACATGAAACAGGTGGAACATTTCTTCTTTGTCTTTGTCCGACATGAAAGATTGTTGCATCTCTGAACTTAAAGGCATGTGTGTCCTTTGGAGTAATGCCCCTTCCGCTGGTTCTCCTCAAATATTGGCAGCTGGTCAACTTCTTTCCTTGGCTTTGCCAATGACAATATTCTGTGCTTCAGTGTTTCCTTTGTGTATCTGTGTCTGACATGATTTTCCTTGCATACAGAGAGAAGTATACAGTATTTTGGTTTGAACAGTGCGAGTAAAACAAGTTGCCTGCAGACTTTACACAAATGAATTTTGCAATGTGCAATAATGTGAAGAAGTCCACAAATTAGTTTAAATATAAAATTTGCTCTGAAACAGGCTGATAAAAACATGGGCCTTACCTTATCCTAGTAGCTGGACTTTTAGTTCTGGGGAAAGATGGGAGGAAGAAGGCTGAGACGCTCCCATTCTGTTTAGACATTTATGTCAAAACCACACGTGCATCACTAACCACAACACAAATCCCTTCAAATGCTGATTCTGTCCTGTTTGTCCTACTTTATCTGTCCTGGTCTCCCGTCCTCACCCAGTTACCAAGCACCAGTTCCTCCCCAAACAAGGCAATGTACATGCACATGGAAACTGGATGGACATTTTCTGTTCTTACTGTTGTGTCTCATGAACAGGTTGCTTATGACTAGTAGTGGAATCTCTCTGGAAAGAAAAACCACATTCATCTTTAGGTCTCTAAAAGGTAAATGTCTACAGTGTCATAATTTTAGCACAAGCAATCCACTGCTAGCAGAGCTAAGATTTGCAAAAAGTTGTGTGTTTTTGGGTCCTCTGATATTTTGTCACTCTGAAGCACTCCAGTTTTCATCCTGCTTGGATCACATATTAGGTAATATTTAAAATATGGGGTCCAGGATAGTTTCAAAGACTACCTAATTTTTTCAGGACTGCTTTTTTTTATATGTGTGTATATATATATATATATATATATATATGAACTTGGTGTTAAAAGATAGTTCAACTTTTCATTTTCTATGTTTTAATATGTATCGCTGATCTACACTGGAACAGATGGAAAAAGACAATGTTTACAGTGTGCTCAGGAACATCCTTTCATTTTCACCTGCAGAAAGAGTGGTGACAGTGAGTAGCTCTGTATGTAATTGTAGATTTGTTTTTCATTACATTTAAAATGTTTTAGTGTTGGCTCCAAGATTAGAGAAAGCCTGCACAGGAAATCAAAGCGTTAAATACACTGATCTCAGTTTACCAGAAATTCAGATGATGATATCAAAACAGGACAAGAGAAGGGAAATAACGAAAAAAGTTTAGTATTATCAAATTGCAGCTCTGGACCAGGATTCGCCTGTCCAGCACAATAAAGTTCTTACTGTCTATGGGACTTCAGAGAAATCAGTCTTCTTACTTGGCCTTTGAAGTCACTAAGACACCATTGCCTGTGATAAAAGAGTTTATTTATAACTTGGTCAGCTTATGTCTTTTCCCACTGAACCAGCAGGCTTTCCAAGGTTTGGGGATATAATTTCAAGGGCTGTTAAACCTCTGTCAAAGTTTTTCTGGCCCCCTAAGGAGCCTGACTATCCAGCGTTCTGTTTGCTATGACAAGGCTTCATGTGAAAGCATTCGGAAAACTGACAGCTTCAACTGCTGCATTTTTTGTAACAGAAAGTGGCATTTAATCTGAAAAATAACTTTAGCAAATCAGCATATAATTGGGTTTTTATTTCCTGCCTTTTCCCCCTTTTCTTTTTGCTATCCTAAGAGATAAGACAAAGCACAATGCTGTAAGTTCCTGATCTCACTGAAAAGATGCTATTTATATATAACCTGACAAACTGCAAGAGGCAGGAATTGGGGATTTTACTATGATGAAAGATGTTAGAGCAAACCCTTAAAAGAGATTATAGCATAGAATGTAGCACTGTTTTAGGATAATATTGTAATCCTTCTGCCAGTTGTTGTCAACAGCAAACATAAAGACTGGCTTAAAATATCTAAAGTGCTAGTTCTCAAAGTGTCTGGTTTGTCATGTCACACTGAGCACATCTACTGTGAAGAATTTCATTGAAAACTCTGCCTAAAGTGTCACAGAGAGTTAACACCGAATCACTGTGGCCCCACAAGCCTCTACAGTTTGGGAACCCTTGATCCAAAGGTCCTCCCAAAATGAGCAAATACCAACTGGTTCAATGAAAATTTGCCATCTGGAGCTCCAGTCAGTGTTTTGGTCTTTCTGTATTTAAAATCAGTCCAATAAATAAGATCGCCAAAATCATAAGACTGACTAAAAGAACCCAGAAGAATTTGAAAAATGCTAGGAAATGTGGGCTATTCTTGTGACTTGACTTCCCTGTTTGAACCCTGGGGATCCCTGCTTTCAAACTTTCCTTCACAGGCTCGTGAGCAAGAAGTTTTCTTTTCTTCTTCTTTTAAATTCAGGCCAAAACTGTCACATAATCTGACTCAAGATACTGGAGTTAGTGTAAGTACCACATTTTGTAAGACTGAAGAAAAAGTCATGGAAGTTGTCCACACCTCTCTGAAAATAATTGTACATATGTTTACCTTCAGATAGTTAAAAGCACAGAGAATTAAGAATACTGCCAGCTTACTAGCAGAGCACTTAAAAATAGCCATCTGGGGGCTCAGCAAAGGTCCATCCCAACCAGTATCTTGCTTTTGACAGTGGCCAAGGGCAGGCACATGGGGGAGGTTGTAAGGGCAGGACAGCTGTGTCATGCTTCTTCCCCGGAATCCTCCTTCAGCCCTCAGCTTTGGGGACTTCCTGGGCCTGGGCTAGTTAATTCAATGGGTGTTTCAGAAGAGCAACAGTAAAAATAAAACAAGGACAAGGAAGGAGAAAGGCTAACAACAAAACAACAGGGACTGTTGCATTTATTAGACTGAGTAAGGAATGCTGATGAAATAGGACAAGTGTTTCCTTTAGCCAAAGCATCGTAAGCTTGGCGGAATCGATGCACACACTGTTATTGCAGCCACAAAAATATTTTATCAATAACTGTATTCAAGTACATTTGCCCATACAGTCACAGCCTTAACACACTCTTCTTAATGACTCCTCTTAACATAAACAAGGTCTTTGTGAATGTCATCGTGCAGGAGAGTTTTCATCTTTGTCTTGTGTTGATATTTTATATCTATTCAGCAGGTAGCATCATACTTCTGATCATACTTCTGCAGGAGGAAATAGTGTTGTAGTGTCTCCCTTAAAATGGAGATCTTAAACTGTAGGACAAAAGCATCGTCCTTCAATGTGTGCAAGATAATTCTGTGTTTGAACATATTATGTGTTTAAAGCATCAAGTGTTCATTAAGCAAAAGGTATTATAAAATGGCAAAGTACTATTATTATTGTTAAGTAAAAATTTCTACATGTTGCTGCAGATGATTAAGCTGGTGTAAAGAAATTTGCACTGTGTCAAGGCAATTCAACCTAAAAATGCATTAACACTTTCTTGCTTTGATGTCAAAGACCTTGAAAAATATTATGATGGAAAATAAATACTTTTTCCCTATAGCTGTATCTGTTTCCACTGTGAATCTATTAAAATAAGGAGTTTCTCTTGCAGATTAGTGGCACCCAAAGCTGATTTAGGCAATGACAACTTTGGAAGTCAATTTATATTTGAATCAGGAAATGACTCAGTATTTTCTGAAGTCTTACTTCAAAGCTCACTCTTTTACAGTTAGGTAAAAATGATATCACATCTTCAGAATGTTAAATTAAACAATTGCACTGGGGCCAGGTTTTATTTCTGATGGTGCTTTAAGCTGGTTTTTCATACTGCATATACATCTCCCAGGATGATTTTTGTCATATCTGGACAATTAGTGAATAGTATGATATACATGTTCCCTAGTTCTATGACACCTTTTGTAATACTGCATGTCACTCTGTTTTATGTTGCCATACGTATAACTTGCCTGCAGTGTGTTAGAATTAGTGGTCTTACAGTTTATGAATCTCCTGACACTGTATCCTATTATTATGTTAGCTGGAAAGGGACCTTCAAGTGAAGTTGATAATAAAAAAAGATGTTAGCCAATAAGAAGCATTTCTACAAGTGGTCAAATGACAGTGGAAAAGGAAATATTTTAACAAAGCAATGTTAATACAGCCCAGAACCAATGCAAATAAAATCCCCAAGGAAGACTATCTAAAGAAACATACCATACTTTTGGCATGGCATACTTTACTGCATGCCCAACACATTTTCCACAAAGCTCTTGTATATTTTCTGTATGAAAATCTAAAGCATAAAGTCTTACATTTAGCAGTTGAAAAAATATAGGAGATTTAAAACAGCAACAGTTCTGCTGTATGCCTACAGATTTTTTTTGGCAATTGGATCTGAAGGAAATGATCGATCTCAAAAAAAAAAAGGCTGACGAACATGGTCATATAATATGATTGAGGTCTTTCTTTCTTTAAGAAGTTGAAGGTTTGTGTGCACTACAGAAACACACATGAATAACTATTATTGCCATGATTACTAAGTGTATTTTCAGTATGATCAGCTTCAGTCTTGCCACTGATTGAACTAATGAAGCACTGGGCTCTGTGACCGAGCCCTGCTTGCTCATGCCATGGTCTCCTTACGTAGGGGACACGGAGATGCTCTACAGGCTGGAGCTACAGTGCACTCTGTCAGCAAGGCTGCTCTTGGCAGCACAGATATGCTAAGATGTTAAATGCTCTATGCAGTTACCTCAGACAAATAGTATTGTTGCTTTTCTCTGTGATAGCAGACATTTTACCATCATATTTATTCACCTCAACCCCGTTTTATGTTGCTCTGCTTTTCCTTGTGAAGTGCCATAGTGATTTTACTTGTGCACCATTGACTATTTTTAAACCTTTGACAATGCAGTCAACATAACTTTGCAGGAATTCAAAAGTAGGCACAGGTCACCCACATTCACGAGCCTGTCATGCTGTGAATGGATGCATCCACAAGGACATAAGGGAAGCCCACTCCACAAAATTGGATTTCTCTCTTATTGTCTCTTCCTTCCAAATGAAGAGAGATGAAGAATCACAAATGTATCAGTTTCAAAGAGTTTAAGAGGTGTTTCAACAGCCTACAGACAGTTCGTTACTACACTTGGCATATTTTGAAACCATAATTATGGAAGACTTCCAGAAAATCTCAACATGACTGAAAGAGTCAGAGGTAAAATGTGCATGGAAAAGCAGAGATCCCTTTGCTTAGTTTAACCTTCAGGAAGAGTAGTGCAAGGGCAGAACAAATGAAGCTTCATTCAGAAATGTAATTTGTTTAAAAGCAATCAAACAGAGATGGACACAAGCTGGAAGAATGAAAGAACTCAATATTTTAGGCAGGAAAACACTTTATAAAATGTAAAATCTAAACAAGTGAAGTGTTTGTGTAACCAAAATCAAACTGTTAGCAATATTTGTCTTAAAACATTTATCAGCACCATGATGAAGCATGGAAGGTGGGTTGGAAGCATGTTTAATTTAAATCTACACATTATGCTGATTTTTTTTGAACAAATATGAATGATTGAATTTAATGTAATAGGAAAAAGTTTTTTAAAAGGACATATATATAATTATACTGTATGCAATCAAAGTGTCAGTAGTGGAAAGCAGAAATACACACAGCCAAGGTAGATAAAATTTAAACTGACATTTTTATAACTCTTTAATATGTTCTGATCTTGTAAGACTACATTCTTGGTCTCCATAACTTCCAAAACTCTTTTTTGCAGAGGCGAAACTGTAATTTTTCTTGGTTTAATTGTCAGCAAAATGCTACAAAACATCTCTACATTGTAGTTTAAGTTGTGCAAAAATGATTATTAAAATCACCTGTAAATTCTTAACTCCATTCACCCCAGTTAACTTTTTGAAATAAACAGGCAAAGGACTACCAAGATTCAGGGAGACCGAGGGTGAAAGTTGACAACACAGTGCTCTTTACTTCTTGAAAGAAGTAATATAAGCTATGTAGCTTCCTTTTAGTATCTTGATCATCTAACATCAATGTGAGAGAGATTCAGTTTTCCTAGGTGACAACATCACTAAGCAATTATCAATTGCAATTATTCTTGAAATGGTGAATCCACCACACTTCATTACAAACCTCTCAGGTGATGGACAGATTACCTCAGCCAAGAAGATGAGCTCCTTGCCTTCTCTTCAGCCCATTTCAGCCTATTGAAATAAAGCCTGTTTTGGGTTGGTCCACATTCCCACCACCACAGGAAATGAGACAGGAGGTTGCTTTTCAAAGACCACTCCTATAAACCTTTGTGGAGGTAGTATGGTTTTCCCATGCAAAGTATCACAGTGCCTCAGGAAGATTACTGTAATGGAGATAGGCTGGTAGGCCAAGGGTAGGTTGGAGTCTTCAGTATTGTAAGCAGCCCAGTGGGGAGGACATGGAAGGTGGCTGTTGGAGCCACGATGTATAGTGCAACCTCAAATGTTAGTTTGGTCAATCTCTGTTATTAAGTAGCCAAATTTAGTTTATTGAGAGAAACTTGATCCACTATAATTAAAATGAAAAACCAAACTAGACAGCTTTCAAAAAGTTTGGAAAATGAATACCTAGAAACACTGAAGACACGTATCCACATAGGTGACCTAAGTGCAGATCTAGAAAGCCTAATGTCGTAGGGGAATGCCAGTAGCCAGCTTAGTTATTCCTTCCCACAGTAAATCCCTGTTCAGGTGCCACCGTTGTGATTCCTTTTTATTTATGGTTTTATGGGATGAGATTCTTTCACAGGAATTCCAACAATAGCCTGCACCCACATGCATCATATTTTAGATAATGTTGCAGTATTACTGGTTTCAGATATGGAAAATGAAGGACCGGCTGCAGTTTTTCAAACATTCTTTTTTTCACATCACAATTACTCCCCAGTTTTGGTACAGAATTAGATTTATTATTTTACCCAATATGATTCAGAAACCGTTCATCTGCTATTTCAGTAGATCTATGGCTACAGACTACTGTCAGGATGAGCACTGGACTCCAGACAGTTGCTGTAAGATTGGAGAATGGAGTACATGACTTATAAAGGAGCCTTTTCTACAGTTGTCTTCACTTGATTTTAACCCAGCAGAATTTCTAAGGGAGACATTGTCTTAACATTGACATTAGAATTGCAAGTGCATTTTGCTTCTGTGTCCACAAGAAACAAAGAGCTCAAATGTCTTCGTAAGGTTTAGATCACTTGGATGCATGGGGGGACTCCAAAAAGCCAAACTGAATTGTCCTCAGAAAATCCCCTGGACTGAAAACAGTTGTCTGGGAGAGTTTCTCTTCCCTCTTTGACTGCTTATGGTCCCTGGTGGATACCCACTCTTGGGTCAACAGGATCTTTGATACCAGTCCTACCATAAATGAATGGAATAGATAAAATGAATGGAATTTTGTTTCCTATGATCCTTGTGGCATGGATACAGTTTTGACTCTTTAAAAAAACACCGCACCTAATCTTGCACGATACCAGAGAGGACTTGGGAGGTGTTTAAACAGGCATGTGAGAGGGAGCACATGCAAAATGAATAAGTGCAACTGGACTGTTGAGCTTCAAATGATTAAAGAGTTAACTGGGCACTGCAGCAAGAGCGCCGCAACTTGACCGTTCTGAATTTTTGCTGAATAAATTGAAACTGCATTTGAAAAAATCTTGGGGCAGTTTATAAAGAACATACAATTATCCCATCTTTTCTGGAATTAGTACTGGAAACAAAGACTTGCACTGCTCATTGTGTCTGATTGGTGGAGTTTTGGCTCAGAGATACCTACACTTGGGCAAGATTGCCAGATTTTTGACTATGCTCAAACAGCTTTGCATAAATGCCCTAAAATCCATCTCGTTCCACCAAGAGGGACCCTTCCCCCCACTCTCCCCCAAAAACCCCAAACCTCCACCCCAACATCAGATGAGAATTTGGGCAAAGAAATGTTAAATCTAGGAACTCGTGCACATATCTGCAGCCGGAGGCCTCCTTACTCTCAGGTGAACTCTAACGGTGAGAGCAAGCCACTGCAGCTCCAGCCAGGGCAGCCCAGAACAAGACTCAGACCAGGGTGATGCTGAGCTCCAGGAGGACCCCACTGCCCTAACAGCCGTTTTGCAAGACTCCTATTTGATTTAAAACAAGTGATCCTGCTTAGATGCTCTGGATTTGAGTCTTCACACTTAATTTTAGGCAATTGATCAGTGTGTGTTTTTTAAAAATGAATGACTGTACTAAAAAATTAAACACGGGGGAATTGCCTCTTGGCACTCATGCTACCAGCAGTTCCAGGAAAGATTACTCTATCCACTGCTGCATCAGAAAGCATTATTCCAAATGAGGAGTCCAGATGTTAAATTTATACATTATCTTCCTGATTTCTTTCCCTATGCTTAGTTCAGCTTTTCAAATATTTTATCTTTTATCCAGATATTCAAAATCTTCTGCTTCATGGGGAAGATCATGAGATCACCATGTCCGCAGTCTAAAGAACTGAAGAGTCTAGTTGCTGTTTCAGTCAGTTCTTAAGTCCTTAACTCATGACATAGGTATATAAGGTATTACCCCTAAACCATTTTGAGGAAAGTACTTCATAAATAGTCTGGCTGACATAAAGATTGTACCACTTAAACAGTATAGTAAATGCATAAGAAATATTATCATATGTTGTAAGCTTTGCCTATGTACGTGGAATACTTTTAGAAGCTGCCAGTAAATCGTAACAGATAGCTTAACACTTTGAAACACAGTGGAAAAGCCAATTAAAAATATCTTGGAACAGCAATTGGAAATACTGTGAGCCAATTGGTCAAAGGTTGCTTTCAGAAATAATTCTGAGCTTACTAATTTTACCACTAACAGTCAATCAGAAATATGGCAACCAACTGGAGTATCCTCATTTTACTTGGGACTAACACTGGTGTCATAGGATACTCAAGGATACTCAAACTGCTGCCACCCCTTTGATACAAGCGTCAGCCCAGAATTTCTGTCATCAAAGTGGGAGCTAATCATGAAATGTTTTCATAAATGTATTTCTATTCCATTTCTTCCTAACATTTCTTTTAAACTATGGATTACACACTAGCTTGAGCCTGGAACAGAGGATCTCCCTTGTCAGTGCGTGCACGTGGAGCAGTGAGGTCCCAGCTGATGACTGGAATTATTCAGTGCTAAAATGATATAAGTGATAATTCATAACATCTGTGTTGTCCTTCAGGAAGTATTTGTTATATTCCAAAACATAAACTTAGCATATTTAGAGTTCTCAAGCGAGACATTTTGGCTGTCTTGAGCTGTTGGTGGGTGAGTGGTAACTTTCACTGCCATTTTTGTGTTCTGCTAAGTCAATACAACATCTTTAAATGCATTTTTATTGGAAGCCAGACTTTTAGGAAGGACTCCGTATTATCTGTCATCATTTCTCTCAGTCCAGAAAACCAGCTTTGTTGAAGGTGCTTTCTTCAGAGCTGCAGGTGACAAAATGAGTAAGTATTAAGCAAGTAGCGGGGTTTTGTGATAAGCCTGCATAAGTGCCATCTTTCTGACAGCTTTAACAGTTAAACCAAAACTTCTAAATTTCTTTTTTAATGTCTTGGAAAAATATTTATAAAGCAATATGGACAAACAATGCAGGGACATACAGGAGGGTTACACAGGTTACTCATGCCTCGACTGGAAAATAGCAGGCTTAGGTCAGACTTATGTAAATACACTAATACTGTATATTGTGTTCACTTATACTGTCAGCACATTTTCTGAACAAGTTACGAGTTGAAAGCATCATTTTACGTTCTCGTCTTTTATCAGCATTCAGACTCATCTAAAAAATGCTTGGGGACCTCATATAGCTTAGTCATGGTGAAACATCAAAGTAGACAGGAGATTAACAGTGTAGAAAAGCACATGGATCTCAGGGAGAGCTTCAAATAATTTGGGTGATTTGGTTGAGCTAAAGTTCCCCAAGGAAAACACCAGTTCTTATTTGAAACTTGACCCTTGAAAAATGTTAAAGTATTTTTAACATGATTGCCTCACTATCTGTTGTTTTATAGCACTTCTAGAGACCTAACTTATCATTTCTATAAACAAAGCAACTTCCTGTCCTCAGTCAATTGCTTAAGAAGAATGAAGCTTGCCAGCTGATAGATGTGATTGCAGCAGAGTAGCAAAGGAAGAGCCTAAAGAAACAGGAGAAAATCCTCACTCGGGGACATGCTACAAAACAGTGATGACTTTTTATCATTCTTTTGTGAGAAATACTTTAAGGATTTAGGAAGAAAAATCTGTATTTTAAATTCCTTATCAGTAGGATTTATAGTGCTGCAGACTGTTTCAGGCTGAAAAAAAAGAAAAAGAAGAAAGAAAAAGCTGTCTTTTCATGACAATTAGATAAAAACTGCCAAACCCCATATTTTCATGTTTTCATTTGAGATAAAACAGCAAACCTTTCCTTTGATAGTATCTACAAACCATTTCAGCTGGGTTTGCTATGAATATTCATATGAGTACTTTTTCCTCCAGAAGGAAGCTCCAAAATGAGAAGAACTGATCAATGCACAAGGTTATTAATGGCCACACAACAAAATTTTTCTGCCTAAACTCTCAGACTCTGTATTTGGAACAAATGTGTGTACTTTTTCTGGAGAAAGGCTCTGATTCCTCATCCTGGAGCAGTTTCCACTAGGTGTGAACTACACACTGCAAATTACAAGCTAAGTATTCTCTACCAAGACTACGAAATAAGTGTATTTCCCACATTGTGAGGAAATTCAGTGACTACAAGTGAGACCGTTGCATCTCTATTGATCATAGTTTAAAACAGAGCTACAGCTATATATTAAATTAAATCCTAGCTCCAGAGAAGTCAATGTGACTTTTGCATTAACTTGTGGTGGACCAAAATTTCACCCCTTGTTTTCTCTGACTGAGAAAATAGATTTGTCTCCTGGAAGCTCATTGGCCCAGGTATGAAGTGGAAGTTCAGATCCACCAGCTGTAAATTATTTTGTGTTACAAATAGGCTTTTTGAACCTTTAGTGAAAAAAAGAAAAGTAAATGGGGAAAAAAAATGTAATCCACCTTCATTTGGCCTTTGTTTTTTCAGATTAGCAGTAAGTACTGATTTCCATTGGTAAGTAACATGTCTTTGTCAGGCAGCATTTGGTAACACTTTTCAGAGATGAATGGAAGTCATGGTAGTATAAGCATCATTATAGGCCTGAAACTGAAATTTCAGCTGACAATTTTATACCAGCCCTATATTCTAATGTTATCATGAGGTTACACCTCCTCACGTGTTTTCATTTTGTTAGTACAACACAAAGCTAAGACTTTAGTAAAACATTACACATAGCATAGAAAGATTATGCTGGAAATTTGTAATATGTCACTAATTTCTTGCCTCCTGTGCCCTGGCACATTTTGAAAGGAATTAGCAGTACAATATTTACTAGTTCTGTTGGAGAGCTTCAGCTGTAATTGCCCGGATGCCATCTGCTGAAGTGCTCACAGGTCTGCGGCCAGAGTCAGGAAGGTATTTCAATAAAATAGAATTCCTTGTACGATCAGGGTCTTAGAGCAGTTGGCACCTCATGATTTGCTCTCCATGCTACACAGATTTCCATTGTTTGTTCTCCTGGAAAGGACACTTTCTGTGTGGCCAAAAAGAAAAATAGTGAAAAAAACCCATATAAATATTTAAGTATTGCTATTGTTACATTTTGCTGTGCTTTATGACCAGATCATGAGCATGCTACGGGAAAACAAAGAAACAAAAGGTCATGCCATCACTGGTGATGTCTCAGACTTCCTCAGTCCTACCTGTCTGGACTGAGCGCATAGCTCATGGCCACTTGTATGGCCATGAAAAGCTGAGGGTCTTGGGTCTTTTTAGTCTGGAGAAGAGAAGACTGAGGGGGGATCTGATTAATGCTTATAAATACTTAAAGGGTGAGTGTCAAGAGGATGGGGCCAGTCTTTTTCTTAAAGGGTGAGTGTCAAGAGGATGGGGCCAGTCTTTTTACAGTGGTGCCCAGTGACAGGACAAGAGGTAATGGGTACAAACTTGAACATAAGAAGTTCCATCTAAACATGAGGAGGAACTTCTTTACTTTGAGGGTGGCAGAGCCCTGGAGCAGGCTGCCCAGAGAGGTGGTGGAGTCTCTGTCTCTGGAGATATTCAAAACCCACCTGAACATGTTCCTGTGCAAGCTGCTCTAGGTTGGACTGGTTCTTTTGGAGAAGGCTGGGTGGAAATACCTTCACTCCTCCAAACACTGTGAGAATAGCTGCTCCCCTAACACTTCCAGAGCAGCTTTACTTCAAGTGCCGCCACAGCAGCAAACAGGTCTGATGAGGATTAACACCTCCCTGTAATTGGTGGATTTTGATCATTTACAGGAGTGACGTTACTCCCATTGCTCTCATTGATTTTGTTTCATAAATCCCAAGTGTGATATTATCCCCCTGTAGTTTAACTGCTTTTTAGGTGGTGGGAAGGACGGCAGAGGGGAAGAAAATGGGGGGCAGGTTGCACAGTCCTCACTACATTTAATACTCCAATCCATATGTTTCATTTCAACTTTGTCTGGTTTAGGCTGCCTGATTTTCATCTTCAGCTTTGTTTGTTTCACTTCTCATTACTTCCTTTAGCTTCCTTCAGTTTGCGATGTGTTACTCTGCTTTCTACTGTCTAAATTTGCTATGTATTTAGAGGTGCTTAGATTCAGTCGTAAAGGAGGTCACACAGAGTTCAGAAATGTTTGGAAAGGGAAAAAAAAGAAGTCTGAGAAAGATCCCCTATTTTTCTTTTCTTCGGGAAGGGTGCTGATGGTTTTGTGATTTTCATGGTAAGTGTTATTGGGGACTGGCTCTGGTATGGCTTGTCCACACGCACCCGAGACAGTGCAGGATTGTGACGCTGTGTCCTCGCGTGAGATCATATCTGCAAATAAGCAGTGGGAGATTGGCTGAGGGAGGCTGAGGGAGGAAGGGAAGAGAGACTGTATCAGTCCAATTCGAAATAATTAATCTAATCTTCCTGTTACTAATCTGACCAACTCATATCATCCTTCCCCTCAAAACAAGCTGCTGGATGTCGCGTTCTCTTTTTTATAGACTTCCTGTAGCCATTAGCCCTACGTCAGCTTATGTGATATATCACATATCCTTTAAAACTCTACATTCATTTGAATGAGTTCCTGAGTTATTAGTTCCTCCATCCACCCACAGATCCCTCCCCTTTCCTCCCCCTGCCCCAGGTAATCAGCAATTCAGCAGGACGCTCAAAGCCTCCACTTACAAAATTATCTAGCCAGGAGGATGTTAGAGGTTTTATGTATATACGGAAGAGGACCAAAAAACAATTGGCTGGGTAAAACATTTACACATAACTTCTGGCTTTCTCTCAGGCAGAGCTTTTGCAAGGGATTTATAGGTCAGATCGGCTCAGCAGTTTCAGCCTATTGCCCACCCTACCTTAACAAAGCTTGCGTGTGTTTGTACAGCTGTGCTCGTAGCTGTGGGAGTCCCAGGGATCCCACAAGCCTTCAGTTCCTCTACCTCCCCTTCATCATTTACCAGCACACAAATGTGCACAGAATGAAACTGTAGAAAACTGTCTGACTAGCAGGTTAAAGGCCTAGGATTCAAACCCTGTTTATTTTCTTTGCTTGATTTCCTGCTGCTACAGTGAGTAAATGGTATTTTTCTCCTTGCCTTTTTACCTGTTTGTCTATCACTGTTTGGCCAAGAATGAAAGAAACCGTCCCTTTCAGGCTCCTTTAGAGGACTTCAAGGGACATACAGTGTTTATGTGCTGTTCTGGGTCTTCAGCATTTTGTTCTGTTTTGGGGGGGGTTGGTATAAAATGGAGGTGGGCACACAGAGGTAAAACCATCTGCATCTCCTGAACCTTCATGCCGAGGAAGGGACTCATTTTAATTAATATTAAGCCAATTCACGATTAAGTCCAGTAAATGCTTGATGCTGAGCAGTTTAGAGGCGGTTAATATACCTTTTTGAACGGGTGCCATGAATTACAAAGTCTGCCATCTGGGGAGGTATTACATTT
>KZ505892.1:370994-387193 GCA_002844005.1 Limosa lapponica baueri
TTTTTTTTTTTCCATTTTATAATTCTGTAGACATAAAAAGGAAGAAGGAGAACCTCAAGTGTTGTTTCCATTGACACCTGTTTACAAAAGAGAACTCATTGATCATTTTAAAGAGGATTCAGGCACTGGCTGAGGACTAAAGATCATGTCCCTGCTTGAAAAATCACATTGATATTTCTGATTTAAAAAAAAAAAAGAAGTCAGGCTGCAGGTTCTGTTCCAGCACTCAGAATTGTATGGGAAAATCTGGAACATTTGGAAACATGAAATAAAAGATCCCAGTTGCTCTGCCTTTTCTGGGTTGCTCTAATTTCCTTATGGTGTAGTTTGTTTTTCTCAGATTAACCCATGCTTACACATCAGGTAAGATGCTCACCAGTTGAAATGAAGTGTAAAGAAAAAGAAGCAGTTTATGGATATGCAAGTAACAGTTACTTACAAAATGACCGTGTTAAAGTCTTGTGTGGCCAGTCTCAGTGAGATGGCCCAGGGAAGTATTCTAAAGAAACACTGCACTAAGAAATGTAATTAAAGGTAAGAAATCTCCAAACACAGTATTCTTCCAGACAATTGCCCGTACTGCTGCTATACCAAAGTTTTCAAAACTCATGAGATTGACTTAAAGGCTGCAGTTAGAAAAGGCACATTGAAGAATTTTTTTGCAGGGGAGGAGAGGAGTTGCCTTTTCACTTTTGAAACGTTTTCAGGTTCATATTTTCATGATATGTATCCAATTGTTTTTTTGTTTGTTTTGTTCGTTTGTTTGTTTGTTTTTTTAACTAGGAGCTGAAATGGTTTTGTCATCACAGCGTCCTCATTTTAGGCCATAAGGGGACTGGAAGGAAGAGCTTCATGCCATACTGAATCAAAGGTCTTGTTTCTTTCCATTGAACTGTGTACAGGAGACATTCAAGAGATTCAGCTTTTCACAATCCTGCCTCTTGACTCAGCAGAGAGGTACCTCTGCCTCCTGGAAATAGCTACAGAGGCATTGAAGAGGTAAGACAATAGGACTTCCATTGTCAAAGCTCAGGATAAAGTGAGAGGGGAATAATGCTCAAATTAGAGTACATACTGTCAAACTCTGTACGTTTTCACTAAGGAAATAAGATAAACTGTATTCACTGCTGAAAGTGTGAATAGCTGAAGAAGAAGCTAATCTTCTTTTCCAGTTAATGAAGAAAGTCAGATTATAAGCAGGCAGTACAGGAAGGGGGTGAGGGACTGGAAAACTCAAGCCCTTCCCCTGAGATACATTTGGAAAAGATCTGTGGGAGAGCTGAAGGAGTTTTTGTTTGACTTTCCGTTTGTTTGGTTTGTTATACTGCAAAACAGAAAAAGAACGTGGGTATAATACAAATCTCTCCAGTGTTACAGAAGATCCACCTCCCATATTAATCAAAACATGTGAAGATAGGCATTTAACTGCAAGAATTTGTACAGTATGGCAAGTGGGAGAGATTATTGCAAAAATCTGGAATGGAACTAGTCAGTGAACATGGATAAAACAAAAACTGGGAGCAGATTAATATGTTTGAAACCTTTTGCCATGCATGCAAAATTCATGATGTGCTGTGTATTGAAGTAAGAAAAGGTATCCCCAAGACTATTAACCTAAAAGCTACACATAATTTCTGAAGAACTCCAGGAGCTTAGTCCATAATTTACTTAGGGCAGGGGACTTTCTTTTGGTTTTATTCATTCTGCAGGTACCAATGAATTTTAGACCTGCCTCACTTACCCAAATAACAAAGATAAAACCATTATAAACAAAGGAACTAGAACCAAGTAAATATGCTGCCACCACCTCATATGCCAAATGCATATTTATCCTGATTACAATAGGGACCACATCTTGTCAAGAAGCCTCAGTCTGCTTGCAACACATAATAAATGCACCTACACACAACATGTTAATAGCTCTCAGAGTGCAATGGAAAGCCTTAATTACAATCTGTGTGTTTTCTTCACACTTCTAAGTTGCTATACATACCATCCTGATGGCATAGGTCATCTCCAATTATAGGCTTCTAGCATGATTAGAGTTATACATCGTCCAAAGAGAATATCTGACGTGACTCAATGATAAGCCTTTTGTCATGCTGCTATCTCGGGGATAAAATTTCTGAATAGTGGATAATACATTAAGGTAGCTTTTGCCTTTAGGTGATGCCAGTACAGGAATTTTTCATTTAGTCGACCTGTTCAATGCAACCAGATGGTATCAGCCCACATTTTTTAAGTAGAGGGGCCCATTACAAAGAATGCAAGTTGCCTGTTATTAAACCTAGCAGAGAAACCAAGGGCCAACAAGCTTTAAGGCTTATACCTGACAATTGTGAAGTCTGGAAATTTGTAGAGCACTCTGGAGAAATTTTATAATTTGATGGCAGCATCTTGATAAAACTTGTGTTTAATCTTTCTTTTCTCTTTTCAAGAAGGATAGTGCTTCACTTAGGGCTCATTCACCCAGTGTCCTCCTATGGTTCTCACTGACATTGTGGCATTTAAACCTATTCCTACTAATCGACTGACATTTAAACCTCGACCTCGAAATGCTGCAGAAAATATAGCTTACTGGGCCGTATGACTGGGTGGTTGGCAGGAAGGATTTAGGAATATTGGAAAAGCTAATCAAAAAAGAACCAAAAGAAGTACAGAAAGAAGAAGCCATTATTGAAAAACACAGAGGCAAATTCTTACAGGAGACTGCAACGTAATAGAGATTCCCTCTGGGATACAGGGGTCTCTCCCTATAGGTACTGAAAACACATTTTCCAGAAATAGCTATTGGTGTTCAGAGGAACAGATGACAGAAGGAAAGAGAGAAGGAGGAGAAGAATTCAGTAGAAAACTGGAGGGAGGAAAAGGACAGGAAAAAAATTAAATGCACCACCAAGTGTTCTGGTTGTGATTTTAATGGCTCAGAGGCTCACCAAACCTTACTTTGCTCTGCATAGCCACCACTGCTGGAGTGGGCAACTCCATAGCTCCCAGCAAGGAGGCCCATTGAAAAGGAAGCTTGTCTACTGCATGTGGGAGATAAACTGGATATTTTTCCCCATGTTTGGGTGTTATGAATGACAGTCTTTCTTTTCTGCTGTGCCCGCAACTATACTTGTAAAAACCTACAAACTTAAACATAGCAAAGGGAAGTGTCAGTTTGGGTACAATAATAAAATAAAAATGAAAATAAGGCATAGATGGTTATGCATAACAATGCCGTGTTCAAAATCCCTTGATGTAAAATTGGTTTGTGGCGTTTTTGAACATTTTCTGTAGCACAGGAAACTGCATCTCACACTGGGCAATGTTGTAGGGCAACTTTCATTTCTACTGCTGAAGAATTAGTCATAAGAGGCAACTTTTGTCTCTGCCAGACTCCTGTAAACTTCAGTCAGATTTGGGTTGTATCCTCAGCTTTCATTTTAAAAACCACAAAGTTAGAATTTGTAAGCATATAATAAACAAAGACATAAACCAATGAGAAAGTCCTATCCAGGACCGAACTGAAAGTTCAGAATTGAACTGAGTAAAGCATAGCTCTTTCTATGAAGGCTTATCTAAGCTATTTTCACTTCTGAACATGAAACAGAATACAAGCCACTAAATTACAACGGAACACTTTCTATTGTATACATTCATATTTAAGAGGTGTATATATATATATTTATGTAAGGTGATGAAAGCAGCATGGGTTAGCTTTCCTTTCATTTTCATTAGGATTGCAAGGTATGAAATGGTTCAGGGAATATATATCATTCAGCTGGTTTTGTAGGTGTACAGTTGGCTCCTTTCCTCATCCTCCTCATCCTTGAAAACAGCACCATTAGCCTAAGTAGTCTGTTTCCAGTCTAGCCTTCTTTAATCAGGATGAAAAGCCTAAAAGCCAGTAGAAGGTCCAATCTAATAACGCTTTTTAAACAGAGAAACACTCTGCAAGGATTTATTGTGATTGGCCTAATTACAGCAGTAGCAGAGACACGCCAATATGCCCATTATAGTTTTCTAACTCACTGTAACATCTCGCTGCAGAAACTGAACTTTCAACTCTAATAATGGTGGCAAACCCTACAGCTTTTTTATGCCATATAATATCCAAGGCCTCTGTTTGCTTATTTGGATCTAGTCCAGATTGGTTCTAAGGACTGAAATGACTCCTGGGTTGTTTTTATTTTGGGGGTGGGAAAGAGCTTAGACAGGTATGAACGATATAATGCAATGAACCTCTTCTCACCAGACCCTTTGTTACTACAATTCACACCAAAAGACATCACATTTTGCTTGGGGGTCATGCAATAGGATGTTAGAAGTGATGATTTCTGTGTCTCTTTTTTTTCTATATGGAGAGAATAAAACCTAAAATAGTTGTTAAAAAATAACCATTCAGGTACTGTGACAACTGGTTTTGGTCTGACTTGTGAGAGCATCAAAAGTGAGAGCTGACCCAGTACATTCTCAGGCAAACTTCACAATAGGCAAGGGTGCGATGGAGAGGAAAAGTGATGTAACCTTGCTTACCAGAAGGAATTAGGAGGAGCGAAGGAATTAAAAACTTGAACTGAGAAGTCATGATCTCGTTGGCTCTCCACATCAATATTCTTCCTTTCTCCTACAAGATTGTATTTTAGGGTAGTAACTCTGTTTATCTTATTGTATTTCATGCAGAACAAAGACCAGGACTCACCACAACTGAGGAATGGTCTTGCACCCTCCGAGAGGTCCAAGAGGCCTGGTGTAATGGGAAAGCTTGCATGATAAGCAGAAGATGATGTCATTCTCCAGGTCCAGCAAGATAGCTGTCTTCCTGAAAGTTGACTAAAGCCAAGAATTTTTAAAGTAGGAGCTAAAAGTTAGGACCAAGCATCTGGACAGATGATGTGAATGCCTGTCAATCAACACCAGGCAACACCTTTAAACTGGTGATTTAGTGGTCTTAGCTGTAGTTTATTCTTTTGACATTTTTGTACGAAGGAAATAAGCTCACCATGATCATGGCCACAATGAATATTTTAAATTTCATTTTCTTACAGAATTTTGTAGCAAATTTCAGCTGCTCACCTGGTTGTGTTTATATACCAGAGAGGTAGATATTCAGACTGGGTATTTAAAGATCTTTAAGCATATTCACTCTCTAATTCTTAGATCCAAAGGTAGCATTATACTTTTATCTAGAAACAGCATGAGAAATGCAATGCTATCTGGCTCCTTTATCTTTTAGAAGCAGGACTAAACAGCAAAACTGAGTCTCTTTATCTCTTCAAATTAAGCTCCTTTCATTTTCTTATATCTAATTCATATTCTGCTAGTCAATTTGTAATGAAAGTGTCCTTATTGTCCTCACTTGTTAGTCCATTTAGGTAATGCAATAGGGATCAACAATAGCTTAGCAGCTAGAGTCTGATCAACGTTTTCTGTTTTCCAGGAGCAAAAGGGAGTTTTCATGTAAAATCAAACATATCCTTGCTATGCCCTCTGGACATAGGACTCTTTCTCATCATCCCAGCAAAACCTTTGCAATTACGTAAGATGCAGGGCTGATCTTTTGGGCATTGGAAACTTCCAGGGAACTCTCATGTGCCTTTTAAAAAGGAACGATTCATTGCTGTCACCTTATTTTTTAAGTAACTACTGCTGTGACAAATATTTCTATTTCATATAAATAACATTTTCTAACTAAGGTTCCCAAAGTTTTACTTTACTGTACTATATGATTTAAAACAGAAAAAACCCACTGGTATATTTTCTGCAACTTTCTTCATAATTTTTTATATTTTTTTTTTTATTTTAGAAATGCATATATGAAGTTAAGGCAATTATTGTTTGAGTTTCCAATTTACCACTAATTGGTCTTCACCTGAAATCACAGAACTTAATTGATCCAGGATATGATAAGTTTTGTCCATGTTATGTGATTTTCAACCACTTCATAATTTTTATAGAAAATAACCGTGAGGATATAAGCAGTCAACACAATCTTTTCTCACCAGGAATATACATGTATTAATTTATATGCACAATAAGCAACAGGAAAAGATTAACTCCAAAGGGAAAATCCTATATCACTCAAGTACGTAATTGCATATTCACTGTATGTGAACAATTACATGCCCAGCTGAGCTGTATAATCACCACAGTTGTAGGTGCAAATTCTGTAATTGTGTATGCTGGTAATTGCCATAGCTATTTGCCTGTGAAGTCACCTCATTTGCATCTGTGACAGTGGCCTCTGCATTTTCAAATTAGGGGGTTCATTGTGGGGCAAAACTTTTAAGAAAACAGATCCCTAAAGAGTAAGACTCGTTTCCCCACAAATGTCTCTAACCCTGAAACAAGTTGGGAGAGGTATATGGAAAAGAAACAAAATTATGTCTCCCAAGAATGTTACTGGAAGATTTTCACATGGTATCACAACATTTTTAAGCAGCAATTGCCAAATGGCATTGCTGCAGGAAATCAGTATGAAAGAGCCGTTGCAGGAAAGTCTGCTAAAAAAACATGGATGTTAAAGAGAAGTCATGTGAATGTCAGTTCCATTTTGCAACTGTTAATCTAATGCTTCAATCTAATGAACATTTCCAGACATTGTGTTTCTTCACTTGCATCACCTGGCTTTGGCCTTTTCCAAGGGCAAGCTAACTGCTCCACACAGAAAGAGTTGAAAATGGGCCTGTTTAATTGACTGACTCTGTACTTTCACCATCTCTGGCACAAGTGTTTTTTTCCTCTTACACTCCCACAAAGCAATCTTAAACTCTTATGCTAAGAGGGAAGGTCACTTGCTGCCTTTATAATTAGCAACCTACTACTGACTGCTGGAATTTTAGAGAGAACAAATCCTCCATAAAACACCCAGTTTCGTGGTCTGGATGGCACATGTCCAAAATTATGATCTAATTCACAGTCTGTTGCTTGAAAATGATGCACGATGCTACCCTAGCCTTAGAAGTTTATTAAGAGCAACTCTACACCATCCGGTGCAGCATGAGAGAGAGCTTCTCAGGGTGGTGCCACACAAGTGGATAAACCTATAGACACACTTTAGTATAGACCCGAACAAGGAACACAGCACTGCTGCTCCCAAGTTGATCGAGGGATTAATCCTGCTGAGATGTTTTTTCTAACACACGACTCCTCAGCAGGGTGGCTTTCCCAAGTCACAGTACAGCACTTGTGTTGTGGGGCTCTTTCTGGCTCCAGGACCTTCACAGACACCACAGCCCTTATTAGTAGACTTTGAACAACCACTGTGAGTGAGGGATGAGTATTAATACTACATTTGATAGTTACCAGTATCTAGCACATTCAGTCTGAAAGATCATTTTGCAAACACTAATGATAGATTGAAGCACCTTGTCATAATTAATGTACAGATAGGTTAATTGGGGCACTTGGTGTATTTCTTCATGATCCCAGGGTAAGCACCGTGCTGCACACAAGTGTAGCCATTTTGTCTAATGCTCTTCCTTGGACTTACCAAGTGAGCTTTTGATGAGTTGTACATGAGTCCTTAACTTCTGTAATCCTGTCTTTTTAATAAGGACTTTGATGATAAACACTACTTTAACAGTTTAGTGAATTAACCTTGCAAATTTCAGCCTGCATCCTAAACCCACTGCCAGTCATGTCTGCATGCCAGCTTGCAAGTTTGATCTTCTTTCTACATAAAACCTAGCCAGGAAGACAGTAGAATCCTGTCTGCATTATCTTGTTTTCTGTTTATAGTCTGTGGTGGGAAGGATGACAGCTATGTCTGCATCCACCAGCTATGCGAATGGACCTTGTTTGTCCATTACTTTCCAAACCAAGCTGTCTTCTGTCCTCAGGCCCTACCTCATATATCTTCTTAGGAATCCAAAGGCCACAGAAAATGATAAAAATAATTTGGCACTTTTATCCTAAAAGCACTTCCAGCCATCTCCATTTGTCAGGTTCTTATGTACAAATCTTATGTACAAAATCAGACCTATAGGTTGTGTTACCCACTCCGAGAGCTGAAACCAATGGGAAAGGCTCAGAGAAGGAAATGTATGGAAATTCTTTCACAAAAGACAAATCCTGCCAGAGGCAGGCTACAAAGGCCCATCTGCTCTGGTGAGCAGATATGTGGGCATGATCCCCTCTTTGTTATTTATGTGGGGCTTAGCTTCATAACGTGGAGTGAGAACAATACCCCCGTTCAACACCAGCTGTATAATTTTAGATAGCACTCAATAGCCAATTGAGCAAGACCGATTCCAATCTGTCAGCGTAGTGTGGTCTGCCCTGTCGCAGAAAGTGTTGTTTTTGGAACAATGCTGACCAGCCATTGCCATTTTACTGTCTACTGACAGAAATTAATAGTGAAGGCCTCGTAGAGCAATTTATCAACAGTCATTTGAATTCACACTTTTTTCAGCCCTCCTATCTCCAGACCAGCGCAGGACTGCCTGCCTATTTATGTCAAAATGTCAGTGGAAGGTAGAAATTGAGCAGGATCAACTCCTGGGAGTAACCGATCTCAGTGACGCAGGGTTTGGTTAAACCCCGCCAGGACTGGTTTTGAAAGGGGCTGAAATGCTCCGGCTCAGGCCTCTGACCGGTCACAGGAGAGATGTAAACACAGATGCAGCGAGGCCACTGAGAGCCCAGCCCCGCAAACGCTGCGGCCCAGATAGAGCAATTAGCACCCCGCGAGACGAAGCGCCGGGAGAAAACCTCTGAAAGAAGCAATCGTTTTTTCTTCAATTCAACCGTGTAACATAAAATAAAAAATACAGACATGTTAACTGACATGAGAAGGAAGTTTATTTTCAGTCTTTTTATCCCCTTTTTTTAATTAAAAAAAAAGTAGCACATTCCCACTCGAAGAGAAAATATGAACTATGGCCATTTGAAGATCTTTTGTTAATTCAGTTTCATTTGCTGAAAACACCAGGCTGAGATTAGTGTTCCTTCCTACCCACAAACTGTGCTTGCGACACAAATTGTGTTACCATCCACCTTAAATGACAGTGTAATTCTGCTAGAATACAACAGTACTCCCAGATGTACCTTATTAGTAGTGACAGGGTGTATGCAAAGAGCACTAGGGTGGCAGTGCAATTTCAGTATTCATAAAGAAACCAATTAACATCAGAATGAAATTCAAGGATACTGTACTACACAAAAGAGAAAAAAAGAAAGAAGTTCATGGGATATCGGTATTCGTGTGGAACAAATAGTCTTTTTTTTTTTTAGGAAATAAACAAAATTAGGACTATTTGCTAATGAGAAAATAATTTGAAGTAATAATTGTGTGTATATATGTATAAATGTAAATTGCAATTAAATCTTAATTTAGAAAATACCACTCTCAGCGATGTAGCGATTCTAAAAGGATTACCTTTTTAAACATGAATGACATTTACGTAAAAATATCTTTGTATGCAGTAGCTTTGAAAAAGATTAATCTCTAGACAGGTTTGTCCATACCGCTTTTCTCACAATCTAGTATCACTGGGGAAAAATAGACTTTACAGTCTCGCAGAAACTTTGAAAGCACATTTTCCAGTAGCAGGCTTTATTTTCAGCAATTTATCTTTTGCTACTTCCTTTCTTTGAATGCTACTTTTGATGCTGTTTTGTGTGAAGGATAACAGCAAACTGGCTGGAAGAACCTCAAAGGGGGTAGGGGGGAGAGGGAAAAAGAAAGAAGGCTGCCTTGCTTGACAAAGAAAAATAGGCTTTCCCATTCTCTCGTGCAAAAAGCTGATTTTTCCAGTATAAAAAAGTTATGGGGTTCTTAAATTTTTGGCAGCACCAACATAACCTTCATTATTTGATATCCTAACCACAGCATCAAACCCCCAAATGTTCAATGAGGAGAAATTCTGGTTTTTTTCTTCAAAGGAACTTATTGTATATTTCCCTGTCAATGGAGAGAGGAGAGTTGGAGGTTTTTTCCTCTAAAAAGTGTGATTTTTATTGCAAATCAGAAAGACTATGGAGATCCAGGCTATGATTCACACCAAAAGCCTGACACTCATGGAGCCTTCATGACATACTGCAAGGCCAGGAGCTGTGAAAATTAACACAGAGAGTACACCCTCATTAATAAACAGATTTGTAGAATCTGATCAGCCCAGGAAGGACTGGAAAATACTTTTTTCTTCATATAGTATTTATTTGTGGTTTATAACTCCTTGGGCATATTGGCTTGGTCAGATACATATTTTTTATTCAGACGTGAGATCAGGTGTAAAGGTAGGCGCACAGGAGAAACATGGATAAGAACCATCAGGGTGGGGCAAAGGGTGAAGAAGCATTGTTCTCACTGGTGGACAAATAGGGCTTTGAATTAGCTTTATACACCAACTCATCTTGGTAGAAATCATCTACACTGTGAAAAGTAATGAGATCCTACCTTCATTTCACCAATACAAATGCCTGCCCTGAATGTTGT
This sequence comes from Limosa lapponica baueri, assembly GCA_002844005.1. NCBI lineage: Eukaryota > Metazoa > Chordata > Aves > Charadriiformes > Scolopacidae > Limosa > Limosa lapponica. Next base: position 381,418 of record KZ505892.1, read on the forward strand.
AGGAGATGAATGTGAATGTCGGATCACTGTTCTGCAAGAGATGCAGGAGAATCCTCCTGCCAGGACCCCCTTAGCACAGCTAGTGAGTTCTGGTTGTGGGTATGTACAGCCATATAACCTGTTGGATATTTTGAGACAGTATGTCATGCATCCATGGCATTTATATAGCAGAGCTTAGGTCATACTCTTCACACGCTGGAAAATATTTTAGTCCCTTTCTCAAACTATAGATGCTCTTATACAGGTGGCATCTATTAAATTCAGAGAAGAAACATCGGTGAAATCTGGATATAAAGGCACATGCCTAGTTAGAAATGTGAAACTGAAAATGCAACTGTGAATTGACTGCGGCTGTGCTGATCATGTTACAGATCTGAAGATGACCGGAATGTAATCAGCAGGTGCATTAGAAGAAAATACCTGGGACTTTCAGCAACCTGGGGGCTCGGTCTACCCTGAAACAGTCGGTTTAGCCCTGTGTGCTTCATAATTATCTGTTTATTAACTTTGTTTCGTCTCCATATACTTTGTATAAGTGCTTTTCTTTTAAAGATCTTCTCTTTCAGTACTTCTTGACTGTTATTGCATAGGAACTTTTTCAGGAGATGCTGAACCCAAGACAGAGCAATCACTTCTCCCAGCTTCACAAAATTTACCAGTTCTATCTGGTGAATGCTACTGTTCCATTCAAGATGTTACCTCTCTCATCCATCTACCTACCGTGCCCTTCTACCGGAGGTCGGACTTCTGTGGTGGTATGGGACAACTCCTGGGCGGACACAGCTGGATCTCTGTTGCTCCAGTTCAGTCTAGGGTCTTAGAATAACTCCCCCTTCAATGACAGTTAAGGTTAAGGAGCTAGGAGCAGCTGAGGCATGTTTATGTGTGTGTGCTTTTAGATATGTTGATTGCTACTGGGTTGGACAGTGGGAAAAAGTGGCACCTTAAACTGGCATAATTAAACTACAGCTTTTTTAAACTGACATAATTAAACCAGAGTCCTAAATCAGAGGAAGCTCTAGTGCAATTCTCACTTTTTAAAATATATGTTTTCCGCTGATAGGACAATACAGACATATAGTTACATCACATGAGAGAAAGAGTTCATGTAAGAATGAATGTGTTTGTGTACAATACCATTGGAAAATATGGAGCAAAAAAGGGTATCAGTATATTATTCATCCTCAGGGTGACACCAAAATCAGATAGCAAAAGGAAGTAATGAAAAATTCAGGTAAGCAAAATGTGTTTATGGGGAAAATTAGAGCTCTCTTCCTGACCTGAGCATGTAATAAGGATGCTGAGTCAGCATTGCTAGTAAGGGAGGACCAGATGAGAGACAGTCATAAAATGAGCAAGGTTTCAAGCAAACAGACAAACAGGAAAACAGGTAAATAAAATGATGGTTTACATTTTGCAGTACTGAGTTTATTTCCACAAAGTTTTCTTAATCCATGAAGAATTTAACACGGAGTGCATTAATGGGTTTTGATGGTTTAACTTTTCTATCTAGCGTTGAACAAGACTTCCGTCATTGTGAGACATGATGAGATCATTGTGAAAGACCTTGTACTTACACCTGGTTTACTTTTTAGAAAGTGCACTCAACAGACATGGAAATAGGAGGGTCAGATATATCTTGATCAGAGCTTTGCCCACTACAGATCACAGCAGTTTAGCCATAAGGCAGTGAGAGAGAGTATTTCAAAGGTGAGTAACATTGTGTGCAAACTGCTTTTGTCTTGACAATAGACTAATCTGATTAGCAGATCATGATTTGGGTGTAACATCTTAGAAATGAGACTTTTGGTCGCCTTTTCACTGAATTTCTACCAGTAGGAAAAGATGAAGGGGTTGGTTTGTGCTCTTTCAGCTGAGATACATAAGCACAAGTAGAGCTGGTTTGTACGTTATTTCAGCTGGTATAGCCTCTCTATGCTTTCTGTATTGAAAATAGGTGTTTATTACTTGGAAACCCAGTAGAGAGCTGTCCTTTAATCATTTGACTGTGGGATCTGACATGTTATAAAATGCACCTGTTAGAGACTGTGCTGGAATTCAATTAGCTCTCATGTGACTTTGGCAGCTGAACTAATGGGCTGAAAGGTTATACTGGGTAAATATAAGATCCCAAGTTGATTCACAGAGAAGAAGTCTGGAGAAATGTCATGATTTCACTTTGTAAATTTTGGCCATACCACAATAATCACATTGTTATTTTGCTTTAAATAGACCATTACAAGAGCGATACTGCTTACGTATTTGGAATTTTCAAAAAAAAAGTCTTTTGGTTAATACTTCTCGTGTTAAGTCAGACACTTTGGAGTAAGAAACAAAAATTGCTGTACTACAATAGTTATAGTTTTATAAATAGTCAACATTTCTTTCAACTTACTGTTTATGCTGTTTGTCATGTTTGACTTGTATAGCTAGACATAGAGCAAATTCATTAAGAAGCTTACTATGACTTGTTATAAGAAAACAATGGGTTTAATTAACATGCCTAATATTCTTCTGTAATTGCATTATAAAAATTCAATAATAAGATACAATTTTCTTTTATGGAATATCTACTATGGAAAAGCTTCTTTAGTGTGTGTGTCCGCCAAGGTTTTTTGCAGATTTCTTTCATCTTATATTTTCATTTGACATTCTATAGCATGGTCTGGTATCACCTGCATGACCCATTTCCTAATCTTGCACTGAACAAAGAGAACTTTTACTGTTTTATTAACACAAATGATCATAAGAGCTACATCTTGGATCAGTTTAATGTAACCTTTTAGACTCTTTTACAATCTGTAAATTTTAGATTTGACATCTTGTAAATGCCAAATTACAAATACTTGAGCTTGTAAAAAGTGCTTATGTAGATCTACACAATAAAGGTGTAAAACCGTAATGTGAACAAGGTAATACAAAAAGTGTTAGAAATCTATATTAATAGCTACACAATTTTCATTATGTTGTCAGATTGTGTCCAGTTCTCCATCTGTCAAGATTGAAGCTGACAAACTTTGGTCTCTTGCTCCTACCCTTCTGCCTCCACAGCTCCTATACCTGCACATTTTTCATCAGCTAGTGCTTTTCTAATCCAGCAACCTGAGAAACATTTTGCTTTTCGTAAAGCCTATGAACAGACCTTGCTCTGGAATGACCATTAGAGTTGACCTTGTTTCCAGATGGGATTCCAAGTGTATTTTGTTATAAATAAATAAATAAACAGACGTATAGGTGTATCCTTTACGATGTATTAACTTGATGGTAACTTTGATTATCCACTTTTGGGAGGGCCAGTGAGCACTGCACCAACCTGGGGAAGCTGGAGTACTATTGAGCTCCTGCTCAGCATCCATCAGCCTCTGCGAGCAGGGAGAGGAGAGAGTTGGATCATTACCCTGCCTCCTGACTAAGTTATATTTTCAATAAGCTTGTTCAAACAAACCACCAACCCATTTCAGCTGAAACTTTCAAAATGAATTCAACTTGAGGCAGAGTCCTGGCACAGAGAATTTCAGCCTAATGGGCTAAAGTCTGGCAAAGTAGAAAGTGGCTTCTGAGAGAAACATTAGGTGTGCTTCAAAATGGGACAGAAAGAGCCTTAAGTCTAGAGGAATACAAGAAAATCATGATGTAGGCTGTTTTGTTACTGTGAACACCCAATATTGACTGAGTTGATAAGTCTTCTTGTCCTCCCCATGCTCTCCTGTTTTGAGATTTGGATTTATTTTAACTTGTTTTGTTTTGTTTTAAGCACAGTAGAAAGCTAAACTGAAGGAGGAACCCTAGTAATTCTTAAACGGGTATTGCTCACCATTTCTTTCTCTTTGATTTTTTGTCTTGTTTTCTTTATTTATTTTTTCAAGTTAAAGATGCAACAAATTTTGACACGTAAATGGCTGTAAACTGTGGTTTAGTAGAATGAATGCATCCTTTATGAAGCTTTCTAGTTCTTGAGCAAGAGAAATGTAACATTGCTGCTGTGTACTTAAGCTGCCTCTAGTCGGTGCTTGGAGAGCTGCCACTGCCCGCTGGTTGCTGCTGTGGTTAGCAGCCTAAGTGAGAGTAAAGTTATCAGGTGGCTGGGTATAACATTAATTAATATATCTTGAATATGTCTTAGCCCACAGCCTTGGCAGAACTGATATTACTTTTCTATTTGCAGATTTCATAGCACAATGTGCATATATAAGTTTAAAAACTTTTTTTTGAAAAAAATTAAATTACTTCAGTTTTAAAATTAGTCGATGGCATTTTTCAAATTGATAGTTTATTTTATTATTTAAACCATGGTGCACTCTGCGATTTTCTGTCTGGAGCACCACTGCTTACAGTACAGATTTCTTGTCTGTCTCAAGGCCGGTACCACACTATCTCAGGCCATCGGGTCCCCTTAAACAATTCAGAGTATGAACAGTAAAGCTGTCTGACCCCATAACGACTAACCAGAGAGTTGGCTCTCTGGGATGCCAGCGCACATTGCCGGCTCATTTCTGGGCAAGAGAGCTGGTTGCTCCTATTAGTTTCTCTGAAGTGCAGAGAAATAGAACATTGCCCATTTTCAGTGGCAGAAGAGAAAGGCACCAAAAAAATACTTGGTTCACCTCCTCAGTCTGTTCTCTGAACAAATTCAGCCCAGCAAGACCTTGAACGGTCTCTGGTCACCTGAGCCAAAAAGGCAGTAGCTCCCGCCCAGTTGCCGGAGGGCTGGAAAGCCAGGGTGATGGTAGCGCTCCTGGGGCTTTACTGCCTTTGGGCTCACAGATTCACTGAGCCACTTCCAGTCGGCAGTGTAGGAAGGCAGCTCCCTCCCCGTCAGCCGGCAAGGGGAGAGCTCTCACGGCGGCTGCGGTTTTCCAGGATAGGCTCTTGGGCTGTGTCTTCAGAGGCTGTAGGGCAGGCCCTCATCTGGTGTAAATTGTCAGCCTTGCCGCAGTCCAGTCAACGGAGATCTGTCAAATTTGCACCGCCTGAGAAGCTGTTTCTCCAGTGACAACCCGGCGCGGTTGGGCCTGCTTTGTGTTAGGAGGTGACTGGCTCGACCTCTGGAGAGACCTCTGAGCACAGCTCTCGTTTTAGTTCTGGGAAAGTTTCTTTGAGGTTCATATTAATGCTGCCACCAGGAGAAACTCTGTCTGACTTCAGGGTAGGAACACATGTTCACCTTTTAAGTCCTCGTCAGGGTTTCTAAGACAGCAGAAAAGAGGCAGGATCTTTTAATATCCAGCGGAGAGGATGGCTTAGCAGCTGCCACGTAGGAGCAGTTGACGTTGCTTGGGAATAGGAGCAAGCGTTGCTTTTGCTCACTCCTCCTACCTCCCTCAGCAGACTGAATATAATAAATATAGTGGTAAGAAACAAATGGTCTCCCCCGCTGCTTTACTAGAAACTGGAGTGTCAAGTCTTCCTCTGCTGGATAAAAAATAGAGTGGGCAGGATGTGACAGGATTTCTAAAATAAGCTTTGCAGAAGGTAGAGTGCCTCACAACCAGGATATGAGCAAGAGGGTGGATATGATCTGAGAGGGGCACGACGGTGTGATGGAAAGCCCTGAGGAGTGGGAAGAGAAAAACCGTGAGCACTTGGTAGGGAGCAGAGCGTTTGCCATGCCACTTTAAGGGACCTTTGTGGTTTATGAGGTCTGCAGAGGCAGCTGCTGGATGGGTATTAGTATATTATCATAGTAATGGATTATGTTTTAATTCCCAGCAAAGTGCCCAATCCCTATTAAGATAAAGAAGCAAATTTGGCTCCTGTGCCAAACAGTAGGTTGTAT
>KZ505892.1:388486-456734 GCA_002844005.1 Limosa lapponica baueri
GCCCGGATTTATAGCTATTGAAAACAAAACACCTCTACGTGTATTTTCAAGTTTTCCTGTACAGCACCGGTAAAAAGGGAAGGTGTCAGACGATGTGATACAGCTAAAAAAATCTTTTAAGACCCCCATTGGCTGTAGCTGGGGTGAATGACTGGTAAGATGATCCTCTGGACACATATTATGGAAACTTTTTGGTCAGCTACCATGCAGCCAGCAGATTTAGGGCCAGTGATTAAATTACTGAGGGCTTTTGTTGTGAAGTATGTGCTCCTCAATATATCTTTCAGGGCTAGCCATGTGCCAAGGGGGTTTGTAAGCAAACTGTGATTCTCTTTCTTGCTTTCAGAGGTCTCATTACAGGCTGCTGGCACCGGCCGCCAGCTCTCTGCTTATTTCGGGTGACCACATCACTCAGGAGGGACAGAACAGAGCAGACAAGTCAGTCAATGAATGGGTCACAAGGAGTCAAAATGTACATTTCTTCCTCGAAGGCAGAGGCTTTTGGTTGTTACAAAATGGTGGCATGCAACTGTCGTTTTGAGCCTGGAGAGTTATTGGAGCTCAAGCAATTCTTTGCATAGATGCTTTTTTCACAGGAGCCAAAGTCAGGCTTTGGAAAGCAGCAGGACATAATGCTGAGTTTTTGTAGGTTTTTCTGAGATGCAGGCTGCAGAAAGAATCATCTCTCCAGACTCTGGGCCAGGGTAATTCGTGTAGCTCTCTTGGCTTCCTTACTGTTTAGCCAGTAGATTTTAGGTCTTGTGATTTAAGTGTGGAGGACTTTTGTTTTGCACACTCACTGTGGTTTCTTCCTATAATTTGGTTACCATCCTGCTAGGAGTAAACCATTGTGGGTTTTGTTTTGGTTTTGGTTTTTATTTGTTTGTTTGTTATTCTCCTACACAGCTTCAATAATTTTTCCTCCTGAAAAATTTCGTATGTACTTACTAAATATGATGTTCAGCTCCTCAAGTCAAAGGACGAGCTGAGGTCAATGGAGTTTGCACCAGCTGAGGATCCGGCCCCTGACTTAAAAACAGACAAAAGGAAATACCGTCCAAAGCTGACTTCTCTATTACAGTCTTTTAGCCTATGAGAAATGCTTTGAGGACATGATATTGGGAGTTTGTTTTTTTTCAAGAGGATCAAATGCAAGAAATAAATAGGCATGCAAAGTCTGCTTCCCAGGTTATTCGGGTTTCGGAGCTCTGTTGTGCCCTGCTGCAGAGTCTCTCCTTTTGCTTTGGTAAAACATCAGAGTGTAGAGGGTGACCCTGTGCACTTGTTTCAGATGAGTGTAAACAGAAGATGATATTACTTGCCTGAATGAAGTGGACTATCCCATGGAGGAGAATAATAGCTGTCTCCTAGAGCTGTTTTTCTCAAAAAGACTAGTGAGAACTTAAAAGTCGAAAGACCCAAGAAGAGGGTGAAAGTTGATTACTTTAAGGATTAAACTGTTACCCTGGTGAAGTCAGCAAATACTGTTTCTAAGCAATGATTTCAGTGTCTCTTGAGCACTGTGAATCTGAACCGTGCGATTGGGAATGTATTTCTTAAAGATATAAATATAATTTTATTAGTTTTTTAAAATGTTATTTGGTGTTTTGCCTTCAATAAAATACATTCTGGAGTCCTGTATAAAAATCAACTTACGCAGAAAATTTCATCTGCACGTGTGTTTTTAAAATATGTAAAAAGCTAGAAGTATGTCATTAAAAAATTATGCAGCTCTTAAATTTGTATCAAATTGCAAAGAATTGTGTTCTGTTAAATTGCACTAGGTGTAGATTTTTCCCCACTTATCCTTCCTTGGAATTCCTCGGAAGAGGCAGAAGAAAGCACTGTTGCTCTGGTACCGTCTGGTTAGGTAAGGAGCGATTTTTCACAAAGTCTTGATTATTATTTCATCAAGAAAGTAGGTAGATATTAAAGGTTGCCCAGATGGTTTATATATTACTATAATAATCTTGTTCATAGAAACTCTCACAAAGAAAATAATTAATCATAAACATACTGTGATCCCCCTAAAGCAGTGACTGTTTTAAGTTGAAATCCCATAATGGCTATGACCTCTAACCCTGATGTAACTGTTTCTATCCTGGCTACTAAAGTGGCTGCTCATGAAAGGCCATCAAATACAGAAGTAAATGCAAAGGTTAACAAAGTTAGTGGACCAAACAAACTTGATACTGAGAATGAACTTTCACATGTAGCAAGAAAATAAACACCGCTCTCCCAGACTGATCTACACAGGAGGTTTGAGATGCCAAAATATTAAACGTTATTAAGCGCATAATCTCTATTTTACAGATAAGTATTTACTCTGAGGGTTACCATCCTTTCATATTGATAAAAAGTCTTCACTCAAATTAGGAAAAAAAAAAAGTTCATGCACTAGGGTGTTTTCAGTGAGATGGTTTTTGCTCTAGAGTCCAAGAGAGCATTGGTAATTGGTTTGGGGAAGATGAGGGGTTACACTGAGATGTGTAAATCTTAAGCAGTTTTCGTATGTGGCCCAGCTCATTTCTAAACCCCTCTCTGAGGTGTAATCTCTGCGTCATATTGTGCTTCAAGAGTCTGATCTGTTAAGGGATAGTTATTCTTTCCAAATTTTTAGTGTTCCATTTCCCTACCATATATTGGGGAATGTAATTTAATTCTCCACTGTCTCTTGTGGGAAGTTTTTTGCTTCAGAAATAGAGATTACTGTGTGGTGCTTTGCTGGCTGAGTTCAGCGGGACAGGACTTTGTAGTCAGTAAGCACCAAGCAAGCTTGCAAAAGAATAGACCATGGGCAGGTTTGTGTGTGGGACGTACTGTGCGTGTACTGGTAGCCAGAAAAGGCATCCTTCATAAATACAAATAGTGATTTCAGCTGTCTTTGAGGAGCAACGTGGGATTCAGTAGTCTGAAATTTATAGCCCTCCCCCGTGCTGGCAGAGGAGACACCCACCAGCACCAGGGTGTCAGTAGCCACTGCCCTGACCTCCAGCCACCCACAGCGTCCTTCGGTGGGATGCAGCCGTCTCTGCTGACCTCAGCACAGCTACATCTCCCCTCTTGAGAAGCACAATTCTGCCTCCTTACTCCTAGCTTTAGGAGGAAAGTTTTCTTTTCACCATCATGATCCTGTGAACATGCATAATGCTGCCAGGAAGCTGGTCCCAAATGGGAGAACAAAAAAGGCAAGCTCTTTTTACGAGTTTTGAAAAGAAAAACAAAAGCTTTCCCATTAATTTAATCAACTTGGTATCCTAAGCCCCAGTCAGAAAAGGACATTTTTGGGGTCATTGCGGAATAAATAATTCAATGATGAAAAGAGAAAGAAATGTTGATTATATATAAAACTTGACAGTTGGGGAAACTAGTTCCCTGGCCTACAAAGTCATTTTTCAGGTAGATCAAAAAGAGTTATTTAGTTCTACACAATTTCCAGTTTTAACAACATTAAATACCTTTTCTCCAGTTAGATATCAGTCTTTGAAGATTTTGAAATTGTTATTCCTGTGGGGAGGAGGATATTGAATAATTCCTACCAGTTATGAAACTCAATATTCTCCAGATGGTTATTGAGACAAGCTTTTATACACCATTGTAAAATGGGTTTAAAATATCCTGTGCTGTGATTGACTAAACAAGTCACATGGCTACTGCATACAAGCTTGAACTTCTTTTTCAGCTAAATGACCTTATTAAAACCATAAACAAAAATGGTACTTAAAGACTGGCTTTAAAGCACCAGCTATAAATCCTAAATTTATTGTAGTACTGTTCTCTTATTTGTGCTAAAAAGACAAAAAACTAGGAAGGCTATTCTGCATACAAAGTTATGCTTTTAGTGATCGATTGGTTTAAAAAGATGTAGTCCCGTGTGTTTTCACAGTCCTCTAACTTTTTCCTCAAATGACTTAACAAAATTGCATACATTCACAACCTGAGCAATGCCGGATCGCGTTGGAACTTGAGCTGGTAAATGTGAAGGAGCAAAACCTTATATAGTAAGGAGGAGTATTCCTCGAGCAACACTCTGTCTTCTCTTTCAGGAGAAAATTTGGGCCTGAAGTCGTCCTAAGCATTGTTCTCCTTAAAACCCTCACGCTCTCCTGTAGTCTAGTGTCTGTTTGCTCTGCAGTGGTCAACAGCTCTAACAAAGGCTCAGCAGCCCACATAATACGAATAATCCCAGGAAGGGGGATCTTGCCATCGAACTGGACAAGGGAGCGGGAGTCTGGGTGGTTTGGTGGCAGTGTTTTTTTGGCTGGGTTGGCCTGGCGCAAGGTGGGAAGTGTGATTTCTCATCTGCTAATGCTCTCCCCCTGCTTCTGCTGCCCACCAAGGGGTGGCTGCACCTCATTGGGCCAGGGCCAATCCTCCTGGCCTGTCACCACTTCTCCTCCCATTGCACAGACAGAGACTGCAGCACAAGCCAGAACAAACAGACCAGAAACAAGGGAATTCCATGGGAGAAGAAAAATTATACTGAAGGCCTTGGCTCCCTGACCTGTGCTTGCACTGCAGAGTTTGCTGCACCTCAGGGGAATAACAGCAGGCATCTTTCACTCTTTATCTCCTGTGCCATAGAAACATGCCTACCAAAATGCATTTTTTCTGTCTTCATTAGGATGCTGCTCCTGTAAGTTTCCTACCAGAAATGGCTGCATTTCAAAATGACTAAACTGTCCCCCTTAGGGTTTATGTGTTGTTTAGAAGTCCCAGTTTACAAGATAAATTGTCCCTATTCAAATAAGTACATGATTCTGTTTAGGGATCCTTTGTTGATATTTATGGATCTTTTTTTTTTTTTTAGGGCAAGAGGCTACAAAGGTAAATTATAAGGGGAAAGGCTGTGTGAGTGCAGAGGTTTTTAACCATGGAGAATAACTCTGTGGTATCCTCCTAAAGTAAATGAAACTCTGGCATTTACCTTGATGGGAACCAGTGCTTTTCCCTGCTGCTTTTGCATTGCATATGAAAATGAAAATATGATAATGAAAATATTAACGATAGCATTAACAAAAAGAACTTAAATAAAAAGCATAGTGATGAGAAACATATTCAGGGATTTTTATTCCTTTAAGAAATGTGTTTACATGAAAGGGAAACAGGAAGACCCATAAAGTGGTTGAATCTGGTACTACTCTTAAAATCAGGCTGCTGAGATTTTTTTAAGTGATTTTATTTTTTCCTCTTCAGCAAATATTCTGGTTGTAGCATAACTCAACTCACTTATCAACACTTATTTTTTTAGCTTATTTAGTGTGCCTGGGTTTCAGGGTTTCAGTTTAATATTGCTAACAGTCTTAGTAAAAACCCCAGGATTAGCAGTGTATTTGAACACCTGCAAAGTTCATTTAATGACTGGAATAGCAAATGTTGCAAAATTCAAAATATATTTAACGTATTTGTAGCTTGAATGTTAACCACAGCTGCTTAATGCTGTTCAAGAGGCTTGGAATGTACATATTTTATACATCCCAAGGAATAGCTATGATTGATGTCCTTTCATGTCAACTGTTTGATTTGCTGAAAGATGGAACCAAAAATACAGCGGAAGGGGGCAAGTCTTGGAAGACCTGCCAGGCCAGCAAACTTGTTTATTAAAAGCAAAAAACTATCCAAGCTTGGCATGCTTCTGAATCTTAATTAAATTCAATTGGAAATTGGGGGAGAGGGATGAAAAAAGAAGATAAAAAATAATACAAGCAGACAAAAAAGAAAGAAAATGGTTTATTGTTTTACTGATTACATTCGTATTGATGAGTTGTCCTATCATTCAGCCATATGGAAGTGTAACAGATGCCTCACACACAGCTATGAATATTTGATGTACAGATATTTTACTATCTTTCCCCAGCCAGATTTTTCAATGGATCATTCACAAATGTTTCAGAGAAACATTTTTCTATGATCTTTGGCACTGACAATATCATTTTCCATACCAGACTCAATGATTAAGCCAGATACACTACATTCACTTTTTCACTCTGAGGAACTGGTTCTCCTCATATTTATACTAGCTGTGAGTACTACAGCTCAAAAGATTTCACTTGAGCTACTTTTGATTTATTTGGGGCAAAGAAATAAAGCCTATTAAAGATTTCTTTTCAATATTGGTAGATATGAAGAATTTTTGTCCAGTTTTCAGCCAGTTCCAGTTCAAACCAAAATCATCACTATGCACAAATTCCTTAATCTTTAAGTTTTGAGGAACTTTTGGTCTTCATCTTTTGACAGACACTGGAGTAACAAGCAAAGATGGAAAGCCTGCAAAGTAAACACATGCCGTGTTCTCTTCTCTTTGGTTTTACAGGAGCTACTTCCAAAATTCTCTGCTAATTAACAAATGCCATAGGCATTCAGCTAATTTGCTGCCAACATATTTGCTTTGTATATCTTGCAGTCTTAGATTCCAAGCCTCCATATAGAGAGAAAAAATATTGTAGAGCTTTAAAAAAAAATCTGCAATAGCTATTTACACATACCTTTTAGCAAATACATAACTTGGGCAAACTGTTGCCCAAGCATGAGCTGTAGAGACAGCAGCATTCACATACCTTAGTCTAGACTTCCTTTGTGTCCCATGCGAATCATCAACTCATCACTTAGAAGAAGCATGCATGAACAAAGACAAATCTGGACAGTGAAAAGACTGAAATACTTTGTGATGAGATCTTCATTGCCTAACATAGCTCTACCATGGGGGACATTTTAAGAGGAACTGTAACTTTAGTGTCTTTTCAGCCTAATTAACACTTGGGATAAAAATCTTCATCTCTTTCTGTGATGAATCAGAATACTGTGTCCCATTTTAATGACCATGGATCTGATCTGAACATCTTCATTCATAAGTACTTATTTTTTTAACTGCAGCTGCTCAATACATTGAGAAAATCAGTCACACTGAAAAAGCTGTAGACATCTCAAAATTCAGCATGCTGAGAGCTTAGTAACACAGGTGTCTTACCCCCACACTCCATTTACTGCTTTCCCTGCGGAATACAATGTCCAGATCAATGTTACTATCCTGATACTCAAAGCCCAGTATAAATTTGGCTACAGTTAGATGAGGAATCAACACTTCCCTTGAGAACAAGACTTCCCACCAACAGCTATGTTTTTCTGGAAGAATTAAGTTGTGCACATTCCAGAGAGGTGTTTGAATGCAAATGCTAGGGGGAAAAAAGGACGATTTAGAACAAAATCCAAAAAATAACTCTGTGATGTAGCTTTGCTCAGTAAAATCTGGATCGCATGAAGTGTTGAATAATTTGGCTTGAAGTATTGAAAAATATAGACAAAACTGTTTAAAAGTAAGTCTACTGCTTTACTTCAAACATGCCACTCAAGTATGTGTTTAATTACTTTTTCCAGGATATTTTTTTGCCAGCATCTTGGATAATCAAGCTTTATATTCTTATTTCATATACCTAAATATACAGATGCCAAACACACACGGCTAACGCATAGAACAGTAAGCCTTTTGGGGAAGACAAAAGTGGGATAGACATTATAATGTTTTATATTTTTCGTTTTTATTTTAATATACTTTGGAGGTGGTTGGGTAGTGATAGATATATATTATTTACTTTATTTCTTTATAAAGTTTATAGAAGTTTTCTTCTGTGTAATAAGGTAATTTAATAATATGTTGTCAATACTATTCTAATTTTTCACAACAGGAATATATTAAAAATTGGTACTTGCCATATGCTGATGCAAGGTCTTGTACATGCACAAGTGTGAGAATTTTAACGATATTAATTAGTAAAGTATATTCTTAGAAAAAATATAGTAAGAAAGCATAAGGGGTACATTAAAAATTATTAAAAAAAATCAGTTTAAATTCCTGTCTAAACCAACTTATTTTCTCTATTTCTGCTTCCTCTGTCTGAGCTACAGCATGCTACCTAAGTAGAGCTTTTGTTGCCTTTACTCGTATCAATGACACTTACGGAATCTGCCTTTTTTGGCCCTAAATGTGATACATGTGTCTAAAAGACCAAGGGAATCATTTATAGCTGCAAGTTACTCTTTGCAATTTAGCTCAAAATCAGGTATATGACTATTAAATTATATTTTAACCAAAATCAGGTTATTCCTTCGCTTTTGAGGGCTTGAGTGCATTAATGATAATTGTGCATGTAAATATCTTATTTTATTTTGAAGCTCAGTCTTTGAAGCTCTTTTGGACTGAAACACCCCACCGGCCCTCTTCCAGATAAAAACGTGCAAGTTCTGCAATCTGGAACTAATTGTCCAGACACCATCTGGAGGTTCTGTTCCTTGGTAGAAGCTGCTGTAATCCTGTGGCTTTCAGAGAAGAAGTGGCATTTTACCATATCTTTAAGCTCTCAAAATATTTCAGAAATGTTTCAAAATATTTCCAAATATATCTGCCAGCTGGGGGCACTGGGAAGGTCTCCATGCCTATAAAAGCTTACATGCCCATATGCAATACAGCCTATTTCAGGTAAACACTGTCCAAAATGAGAAGCTGGGTAGGGCATTGAACAGACATACTGGAACAGGAGCAATGTAGGTGACATTTCCTGAGTCTGTCCAGGGAGTTGCTTTTTTCAACCTATTTTTAGCACATCTTTTTCTCAGGCAAAATGCGGAGGTTCTGTGGGTGGCTGATCCTCCCGCAAGAACGTAGTCCTAATTACGTCCTGCCTTCTGGTATGTGAGGAACCCCCACAAAATGGTGCTCTTCTCTAAATCCTGGACTTCCCTTTCATTCAACAGGCCATTATTTTTCTGCAAGCAAACCCTTTATGGGAATGGGTTTGGCCATTAACAACTACCTTACATGACAGGTTTCCAACTTCCACTGTTTCAGCTACTTAAGGATTATGATGAGAAAGCAGCTAAGGACAATCAGTGGAAAACTTATGTAGAAAAATGAGGACTTCAGGATTTCTTGCATTATGTTTTGGGTTCAGGAATTCGTTGCTTTGGAGAGAGAAGTATTGGAGCCAGGAAAGGATGGTCTTTTCTGCCCAGTGTCTCAGTTGCTTATAACAATTTGGAGTCTTTCTAAGGATTACCTTGGTCCTTGTTAAATTCACAGACAACTTATTATTTGTGGGTGGAACATTTAAGCCCCAAGCCAGTGCCCACCAAAACCAGTTAAAGGCTTTACATTTTCTCTAATGGGTTTTTGACTAGCCACTTAATGGTCAGAGGAAAAGTCTTTTCTTCTGTACCATCTACTCAAATTTCAATATTTGAATGCTTAAAACTTGCTCAACCCAAATTCTGCTTCATCCAGAACAAAGCTACACAGTGCCTCTCAGTGAGAAGCAATTCCAGTTCAAAACAAAATCTACAGCCATTCAGTGGTGGGTCAGTCTTGAGGGGGAAAAATTTGCACAAGTGTTTTTCTAATTCAGATTTCTCATACACAAAAATGTCCCAATCATTTGCATCCAGACTTTCGGAAAGTCAGAGTGGAACACTGAGGTCCAAAAAGTGTGTTTCTAGCAAATTTTGTCCATGGGAAAATTGGGGTTTATAATGCAAATAATTTTGTAAGTCACAATAACAGCAGCTGTTACTTATGTTGCTCCCCTAATAATAAAATCCTTTAGGAGTAATTAACCATGATCAAACATGAAAATGTTTCAGCCAAAAAAGAATAATTCTTGTTTTACTGAGATTCCGTTTACCCCCAACTGGTTTTGTATAATTAAATCTATCCACAAGGAAATGTCTTCGAAGCATTTTTAGTTGTTTATTTAAACTTTTTACTTTTTCAATTGTTCCCTCTACATGCTGTCGGGCCAAATGCTGCTCTCAGTCACGAAGGTTTGAATCCAAACTTACTGTATTAATATCAGCCACATGAAAGCCAGCTCCAGAGACTAGAGAAATCTCTCCAAGGGGACTAGGTGAAGGCTGTTTTGACATTTAACACTTGTCTTCAACAAGAGTCGTTTTTCTTGTTATTGCTTAGTCGTTTATGAGCAGATTTACTACCATTATCTCACTGACAGTAGTCACTGTTCCTTTAACCACATTGCACTGTTTTCATAATAAAATTTCTCCTCTTTACCTAAAGCCCCTCTATGTTTTTGTGGCAGCCAACTTTCTTGCCCTACTTTCTCATGGCAATTCATCTCATTCAACAGCCACAGCCCCACCTGTAGGTTCATCTGGACTGAAGATGTATCTAAAACTCTGCATAGAAAAAAAGGGAATTTGAATTCTCCAAGGATTTTTAAATTATTCTTGAGAGAAACTATATTCAAATGAAACACTGAAATTTTAACTAAATAAATAATTTTTCCTAAAAAAAGCCTTGAAGAAGTTTGTAACTGGTACCAGACTGTCATCATTTAATCCATGTCAATATTGCTCAGTAGCTCCCTAACTCTTCTGCACTGTCAGCTTCTCTGACCAGTTAGTATCATAATGCTATAATCATGAAGTGAATATTATTATTTTTGTCAGCAATACAATTAACTACTCTGGAAAATTCACTTTTGTCCTGTGAAAAAAATTCTTAAGATTTACTTTTTTTTACGATCCTAATGAGTGCAATAACTGAAAAAAGAAAAGGAGGTCTGTCACTCATCAGACTTTCCAGACGCAAAAGTAAGTAGCCAACTTTCATTTGTAGCTTGTTAGAAGGTAGAAGCAATCTTAATTAACATAGGAGTAGCTGAAACAATGCAGGCATTTTTCTTTTTCTTTCTTTCTTTCTTTCTTCCTTTCTTTCTTTCTTTCTTTCTTTCTTTCACTCTTTCTTTCTTTCACTCTTTCTTTCTTTCACTCTTTCTTTCACTCTTTCTCTCTCTTTCTCTTTCTTTCTCTTTCCCTTTCCCTCTTCCCCTCTCTCTCTTTCTTTCATTCTTCTTTCTTTAATTTCTCTTTCTCTTTCTCTTCCTTCCTTCTATCTTTCCATTTCTCATGTTCCTTCCTCTCTCTTTCTCTTTTCCTTTCTTCTGCCCTTCCCCCTTCTTTCTTTCTTTCCTTTTGCTCTTCTTCCCTTTCCCTTCCTCTTCCCCTTCCCCTTCCTCCTTTTCCCCTTCCCTTTTTACTTTCCAAAGCAGAAAAATTACTGGAAATCTTTTTCAGTGATATATTGAGGGGAAAAGGCAGGTTAAGAGTTTACCACTTCTGCTGTGAGCAATAAAAAATTTACTCACTTATATGGCCTGAAGGCCTGGAACAGTTTTTATTTACTCATTAGTTCATTTCTACCAGCACACTCACTTTTTCATTAAACACTTTCAGCTTGCTTTTTCATCTTTGCTGTCTCATGACTCCTATGTTCTTCTTTCCTTGGGAATGCTAAGGACTTGTCTAAGGGCTAACTGCAAGATTTCTCATTTTTCTGTTGTGGGTTAGGATGTATTGAAACATTCAGAAAGAAAGACTTTTGTCTCTGCTCATTTGGGTTTAAATTAAGTAAGTATTTGCTTAAGAAAGAAGTCCTGGTTTCCGTCAAGTTCTTGAGGTGCTCTAATCCCACTGGTTCGCCAATCCTACAGAGATAACCAGCAAAAAAATGGGACTTCAAAAGCAATTATTCCTATATAAAAGTCAGATAGGACTCTGACACCTCTAAGGGGACTGCTTCATAGCAGGGGGAGCATTTCAGTGGGACCATGAAGTTAGCTGTACGGTGTTTGGCAAAGCATTGACTGATTCCTTTTATTCAGACTTTTTTCAAAGTGAGCTGGACTGTAAGACTAATAGACTTACTCAAAATGCACATTCTATTTTATGATTTTCACTATAACTGTTCCTCCTAAATGCACAGAATGTTCTTTCTCCTTACTGACCGTGGTACAAAGCTGCACGAACCACACAGGGAGCAATCTCTGGGGGTTCACTGCTGTGTGCTCAGTGCCCAGAGCTCATCTATGTTGTCTGTGAGCACACTACAGCACAGGCAATAGTGCTCTGTGCCCTTTATTGAGACTCTGCAGGGCAATCTTGAGGTGGTGGACACTGAATCTGCATAACCAGCACATTTTTGCAGAGACCAGATACGGTTCAGGCCAAGGTATGGCAGAGGCTCAATAGCCTCTCATTGGATTAGTTTGTAAAAGAGTTAAACAAGCTAAGCTTGATAAGCAAGACAACATTAACACAGTTTCAAGTACAACTTCCAGAAGCATTCATCAAAAGTTGCTGAAATCTTGAACAAGTAAATCAAATTGAAAATTGCCTGTTCTGTTGTGCTTCATTACGGACAAAACCTCCAGTGGGCTTTGTTCATTATGCCACAAGGGTTCATTATTTTTGCAGTGCAGTGGGCATGCATTTTCTTACCCAAGAACTTATTTTTTAGTCTCAGCATTTCATTTTGACATTAGAAAAATATACAACCAAAATCTATCAGACTTTGATTAAATGTTGATACAGCTGATTCCAACACAGCCAAAGCCAGTGACCATACATGGAATCTAAACAACAGCTAGTAATTACAGTGTCAAAGGCATGTATACACTGTGTGTTATGTTTCATTGTCTGGCATGCAAATATAGACTTGGTTTCCTTTGCACTATTTCCAAAGTATAAAACAAGCTAACCAGAGAGTTCTCTTTCGTTTACACAAAAGAACAAGGTTCAATCATGTTTGATAAGTTGCAAATTACTGGTAATACCACAAGTGTTGTTACAGCTGCTAAGAGTGGTCAGGAGGATGTACAAAATACAGCAACGGCATGAATCAAAAGAAAAAGTCTAAACAATTTTGAATGATAGTGTATAATACTTCTAACTTTAACTTGGTGCGAGGGCTTGTCAGCAGCATCTCGGGCAGCCGTGAGATACGTGGAGTAAGTTGCCACGTATGTATTTGGTATTTCTGTCCTTCAGCAGACTCCACACTGACTTTGCTCCTATGAGGAGCAGTGGGTGAAAAAGGGAAAGAAATTTGCCTGTGGAGATTTTCCCAGCTGAGTACATCCTTTCCATTGCATCTCTAAATATGGTACATTTGTCAAGTCCTGCAAATAGGACCCATTAGTTTTCTAAAAAACATGGATGTCAAAAACCTCACCTGGGGTGGAAAAGGTCTCAGAAAAGCGATATGATTTGGGAGGCTGTGTAAAAAGTGCATGCAAATCCAAAAGTCCAAAATTTGCCCTTTCTAAATCTTCACATTCTTACCACAGCAGATTAAATTCCCTTGCACAGGGAAACCTGAACTGGTATCTTGCTCTATTCTATAGCTGACTTTCCAGAAAAAGCAGTCTGGGAATAAAGTCACTGGAATCTGGAAGTCCCTTTGGACATGCTTCTGATCATGAGACAGCAGAGCTGCTTCCCTGTGGGACAATGCCCGTTTCCTTTCAGAGTGAATTAGCCTCCTTGTCTGTGATTACATGGGTTCCTCTTTTGAAATATTGGAAAGCTATTGGAAATGCTCACCAGGGCCTTACTTAACTGCAAAAAAGGAACCAGGAGCAGGATCCTACACATGGATCTCCCTAGATATACCATACTTTAACAGTGGTAGCTTTATCTTTTCACTTTATATTTGCATAATTTCTTAGTAGCTTTAGGTGGTATTTCATATTTGCTAGAATTTAAAATAATGTGAAATTATCAACAAAGAAAAATACAGACCTATCTGGCTCCAGCTAATAGAAAAAGTAAGTATTCCAGGAAAGCTAAATATCGGTAAAAACAATGTAAATGCTGTAATGTGCTTCAGGTACTGTGAAAGTATTCAAAAACTGTTGCGTAGTGTTCGGCTTTCAATGATAACCAAAGGGAACAGTATTGGACCTCTGTTTTGTTCATAGCTGGAAGCATACATGAAGAAGGAAGGAAGGAAGGAAGGAAGGAAGGTAGGCAGGCAGGCAGGCAAGAATTCTGAAAAGTAGTACTAGGAAAAATCTGTGTTTGCATCAAAATGTGCATAGAGTTTCTTTGGGCCCTGCTAATTAGAATTAGAAGAATACAAAGCAATCATTGGTTTTTATGAGGAAAAGGATGACAAACTTTCCTTAATACAGAAATAAAATTAGAAGACTGAAAAGCATAACAACTAGTGGATGAAGAGCTGAAAAGTAAGCTAACACCACATTTATCCTTAATATTTGGCGATTTTTAAATCTATCTCAATATTGGGAGCAGGGAGGGGACGATGTTTGTTTCCAAATATGAGAAGCTGGCAATCCTATGAATGCATCCCAGAAGTACTGGGAATTATTCATACAATACTTGACTGCGATACTCCTAAACCTTCAAATAATTACAATGCACAAGACTGCATTTTTAAGCAAACCGTTTCTTCTGTAGTCTTGCCTCTTCAGTCAGGATGTGCTCCACAACTGGAACAGCTTGCACTGGGTTAGCCCCCTGGGAAAGTTCTAATTTACAAAACCCTGTTTAGAAAAATCAAATCTATTTAAAGGCATTACATTATAAACATAAACTCCCTAATGAGCTGTAGTAAAATGGCTCTAGGCTATAACTTGCGAAGTTCAAATGATTTAGCTGTTTTCTGCCATGTATTATTTTCATTTAATCTGCATCACAAGGACTGTAAAGAGTCCAGCTGTTCAAAGTGAGTCTTAAAGATTCCTGCCAAATGCAAAGGCTTGTCCAGTTGTTCCCTTCTTTATCGTGTTTGGTTACAGACTTATTAATTGATAGATCAAATGTTTCCTAAGTTTAAAAAAAAAAAGAAAAAAGAAAGGAAGTCAACATTTCTAATAGAAATACAGATACTAAGAAAGATTGCATTTAAAAAATAGGCAATTAGACATCACAGAATCACTAGGAAAGGAGGAAGGAAGGGAGGGAGGAAAGGAAGAAAGAGGCAAGGAAGGAGAGAAGGAAGGAAAAAGAAATCCATGCCTGTGGCCTGGTGTAGTAGAACAATCTGTGCTTCCATGTTCAGATCTTTACCCCTTTGGGACTAAGGGTGTGCCCCGAGGATGCAATTAGCCTCTCTCTTACCTACTTTACCATTTGCCAGCTGCAGTTCAGTTTCTTCTCACCTACACCTGCATGAGGGACAGTACAGTCTCTTTGTATGGCAATTAACTTCTACTGTGTTGATCTCTTTCTAGGAGACGTTTGAGAAGTCCTATCTATCATCTTTGTGTTTAAAGTAGGGCTAGAGGAAGTGGTGGAAGGCACACAGGTACTCCTAGAAGAAATGCAGTGTTAGATGGAGAACGGACTGATGGCTAATAGGCGTTTCCTACCATTCTTCCCAAGACCATTCTTCTGTTAAATGCAGGCCTTGGTTTGCCTCAGGTTAGCTTTAAGTAATGGAAATATCCACTTTTGAGAGATTTATTACCTAATTCTGTAATAAAAAGGTAGACTATAACATCAGCACTCTGTACCATTGATTACCTGCTCTTTTCAACGCTTACTTTCAGCATCCAGAAAATGCAAATCTGTACCTGTTACAGGATTCAGGATTTTGGTCTGGTCAAAATCACTTGACATCTTTAAACATTAAAAAGTAATATTCTGAAATGTGTAAATGTTAAAACCACAACTTCCATGTAGTAATGGAGAATAAGTATAACAAACCTGGTCTGTTTAATAATTGAAATGGTATAATGTTAACTGGGAGAGGTGGATTACATTCATTTAACTGCTTCCTATTTTAAGTAATTATTACAAAAACTTGTATGCTGGTGGGTTTTAGAATGCCCTTATCAAAAACAAGTATAAGGACACAATTTTGACTTTTTATTTTAACCTCTTATTCAAGGAAGATTTGATTTGGGCAAATATTCCCTCTACTTATGCTGGGGTATTGTACTGGAACTGGTAACACAGATTCAGATTGTAAACTTTGGGAGAAGGTGGGTCAATTAAAGAAGTGATGCAGTAAAAACTGTGATTCCATTTTTCAGTTCAGTTGAAAACCTTGTAGCAGGGCCCCGTGGTGAAGGCAAATACAACTGTACTGGCATTTAAATTGCATAAGGATTATTTTATGTTGCTAGAGTGGTGTAAGAGGATGAGCCATGAATGAAGACCCAGTCCAAGATATACTGCAATATGTATTCTTTACAAAAGAAATTGACTCATTTTCCTGATCTTCACCTATTTTCTTTGGTTGTTTGCCTACAATTTCATCACGCAGCAAGCATATGTAAAAGCTATTCAGTTTTGGTGACACAAAATCCAGTCCTGAATAGACTAAAAATATAAATGAGTTTGGTGGCCCCATAAGAAGGGATGGGAAAGGGATGGAAGGGAAAAAAAAAGGGGGGTGATTCACCATAAAACCACTATACAGCTCAATAAAATGTGCAGTTCTGCTTTTGAGACTGTCAGGCACATTACATATCTGTACTGATTTGAGGGCCAGATTGTTGGCTATATCTCAGGAGCACTCAGTGCCATTCCAGTTGCAGGGCACAAAGGCAGCTTTAAGCCAAGTTTGCACTTCTCCTCCACTAATACTTGGGAGACCCCTCTGCAAATTTCCCTCTTGGCATAATTTAAAATATTCTGAGGGGTCGACAGCTCTAGGAAGATGAGCCAGAGCCCAAGAATGAGTTGTGCTCAAGAAAACCCAAGGCACACTCTATCCTTCAGTTGCAAAGCGTAGCTTTAAAACCACTCTATTACATCATGAATACAGTAGCACTGTAGCATTTGGAACAACTTCTTCTGTAATGATTTAAAAATGGAGGATTCCTCTACCCACTCCTCCAGTGACTTGCCAAGCAGGAATTAGCATAGCTCTGCAAGGACAGAGAAGCACAAGGGTACCTCAGTGTGCTTGAGATTCAGACTGGAAGTCTAGACCTTAGGGAGGTTGGGTATTGCACGGTTCTCCTGCCAGTGTGATTAATTTCTTGCTTTCAAGAGGACTATATTCACACTTACCAAGGCAAAAGTGGACTGTGTACTTCACTGCAGTGTTGCACCAAAATACACAAACTCAATTTTAATGAGCTTGCCTGGGTACACAAACAGAACTTGGTGTACTTTAATTACCAGACTTGGCTTTTCCTGCATAAAATTAGCCCATGCAGCGTTCCACTGCTACTAGTAATAGAGCCAGCTCTGGTGTAATCTAATATAGGCCTTAGACTATAAGAGCTTCCACGACCTGCTGCCAGCTGATGTAAATCAATACAGTTTTACTGAGGTAAATTAATAATTGAAACCCTTAGCTCATGAGTTGAGTTACAGTGCTTTGACCAGGCAATCAGTCTTTACTTCTATTTATTTGGTTAGAATCATGCAGTGCTAATGAGATTATAGCCTAGGGATTAGGAAATGCCTTTTCGGAAAGGTATGCTGAATTGAAGAGAGACGATTGACATGCTAACCATACACAATGTCAGTGGAACATGCTGACTAATTTTATCAGATTAATGAACTGCGAACCACTCGATTTGTGCTCCAGATAACACTGTACAATAGCAGTGGCCATAGAGAAAACAGTACATCTAAAACAACAAATTAAGGAGTTGGTCTCTAATTTGTGGTGTTGTGCAGTTACTGAAATGCACACACACAAACGAATGTTAATCACAGTTTTTTGTTATATCTTCATGTAAATAAACAGTCTATTGTTTCTTTTTCCTGCAACTGGACAAATTTAACATCATCCTCCCAGGAAAAAGACTCTGCCATGGTGTTTTTCATTTCCCATCTTGTCTGTTTTTTGGAATACAACTGCCTGGACTTTGGAAGAGTGTCGCTTGCTCCACTGTTATCACCGGACACAAGTTGCAGTTATAGAAACCATCCTCTGGGTTTTTATCCAGTTACACTGATTAGAAATGACTAATAATTATGAGATAAGAAAACTCAAGATGTCATGTCCCTTTTCTCTGGTACAAATGGTTTTGGAATGAGTGAGAATGGAGATTTTGATTCTTCATTCAGATAAAAACTAGAAGCAGAAAATTAGGGTCAAAGAGTCCGTAAGTGAGCTATTTCAGCTTAGAGTAGTTGAGCAGTTTGCTTCTGAGTTCCTGCTGTCTCCCAGTCTCAGGTAGAAATGAAAACATACTTCCAGTACTTCATGGAAAGGATAGCAAAACTCAATAGCATTTAGCATGACAAAGGTGTGAAAAGAATAACTAAGAAGCAACATACCAGGATAATGAAGATCAAGGCTTGTTTCCCATGGGAAAAAAGTGCAGTTCAAACAAGATCACACTATGTGATGGAGTCAAATGAAGTTAAAGATAAAATAGTTTCTTCCTCCCGCTAACATGAGGTCTGACTAAGCTGAAACATATTTGAATTATTGCTGAGGTCATCATGATTGTCACCCTCTAGAAAGCATGGTGGGAGAGTTCCATTTGGCTATGACTTCAGAAGAAGCAGCACTGTGGCATTGGAGTTATTTTTCTGATTATCATTTAACTCCTGAGGGGACTCAGTTAAGTAGTTTACTGGCTCTGTCCTGTTGGCCCTCTCAGTTTAGTCTGTCATTGCATTTCCAGCAGTTTCCACACAACCTGAGCTTGACCATCATCTACAGTGAACCCTTTCCTGTGGCAAGGTGCTTCCTCCAGGTCCTAATGCATCGTGAGCCATCCTGGCACTTACCTCTGCAATTCACTTACTCGCCAGCACAGCCGAAGGCTTTGGGAAAGAGTTGATGAAATTGGCCTTAGCTACAACCTAGCTGTACTTAGTAAACTTCATAAGTGTGCAAAAGACAGGGCGTATGCAATTCTTACAAGTCTCTTCAGTGGTTCTAGCACTTTTTAGGACTGATAAACACTGCCATTTACCCTGTCAAAACACTTCTTGTGTTTTGAGCTTCCTGAATCTTGTGGCCAGAGTTTCATAGTGCTAATATTCCCTGAAATACAAATGTCAAACTAACAGCTGCTGAATTAAGATGGGAATGATTTGCAAGTGAGACAGAATAAGGATTATAAACTGTAGGAGGAAACGCATTCACTGTTAAACAAAGTATTTTGTTTTCGAAGGGCTAAGTTTGTGAAGGATTCCTGATATGGGACCACCAAGCTCATCTATGGCCACTCAGTAGATGACGGGCATCAGGATTGTTTGACAAAAAAGGTCTAAGCAGAAATAATTTAAAAAGAGAATATCTACTAGCTGTGCCTACCACGTGTGGCAGGATGATCCAAAAACCTGAAGCTAAAAGAGCTGCAATTCTTCCATTGTAAAAGTGCCTTTGCTTCTGGCTCAGGGGCTACCTTTGGTTCACCCTTAAAGCAGCTCTCCTGACCATGCTCCCCTGCAGCACGGAGGGCTTCAAACCTCCATTCATCCCAGATACTCTTGAGGTGCTAATACTGAGGCAAGTACAGCTTCAGGCTTCCTCTTGCCCTGAGTCCCCCAGGACCACAGTCTCTCCTTCTCTCTCTGCACACAGAGCAGAGCAACACAGCTCTGTGTCTCTGCCCCAGCAGGAAACCAGAGCTTTATGGCAAACACTGTCTGGTACAGGGAGTTGTAGCTTTCTCCATCCAGGCTCCTTCACATTAACATTGCTAGGAAAGGGCAAACTCTGAAAACTGGCACTGCATTTACCTTACTTTTGAGATTCTTTACCTTCTACTAGGGCAGTGTAAAGAGACCATAGCTCAAATTTATGAGAAAGCAATTATTTTTGCATGTGTCCCGAGAGTCTGAGAGTCTGGTGCTCTCTACCTTCATCTAAAGTTAGCCAAAATACTGAAGTTGGTGGTTTTGCATCCTACCTAACCCCTATAAGACACAGGTGCCCTTTCAGGCCTTGCCCCTGAAAGGTACATGCTGCGGGAAAGGGATGGCAAGGAGGCAGCCAACAGAGCAGATGAAGGCTAAAGCAAGGTACTGGGTTGGGCTTAATCCAGGGACGTGGATTTAGTGCCTCCTGCCAGGGGCTCGTAACAGGGAACTGATTTCAAAGAAGACTGCCTCTATTCTTCAATAGGACCTACTCAAAGGAGTTTTGAAAATAAATTAGAAACACAATACAGCAGACCTGGTGTAAACCTTCAGTGTCAGCTGATTTTGTTGAATGCATAGTGAAAGAAGAAAGGAATAAGGACTTGATAGTTAACATCTATTGAAAAAATAAATCTTTGACAAGTAATTTGAGCCAGCACAACTTTACTCAGCAGGAAAACAGGAAAAGTCATTATTTGCCAAAACAAATCTTTCAAAATCTGATAATGTTTAGGAAATAAACAGCTCAATCAACAGACTCAAAAAAGTTCAGGCAATTTCCTTTCCTGAGATGATGTTGTGCAATGTCAAGCAGAGCCACACAAGGTGCTGCAGTTGTAAAAAGACATCCCCTAGGACATCCCCATGCTCTGATTATTCTTAGAGAAACATGTTTCTCGGAGACCACGAATGGGCATGTGCAGTGCACGTCTCCACCACACACAGTTAGCTGTTTGGCATCTGCATCGTTGAACTAAGGGCTTTGACTTCACCTCTGCATTGTTACATGAGATGAGATATTTATCCCGTTGTGAAGTTCATGCTGTAATCCATTACTTCTAATGAGTTAACTCAATTGTAAATGATATGATATAAATGATGATTGCAGTTAATTGAAGGCAGTATCCTTTACTACTGTATGAATCAGCGATGGAGGAGTCAGAAGGGATTCTGGTTCTGATTAAGCTCTGATTTTGGCCAAAGGCTTTCAGTAATTTTTGCCTTTTTTTTTTTTTAATTTGAATTCTAGCCGCCACCTGTTAGATAACAGAAGAGACTAAAACCACATTCTAAAACTCTTTAATCAGCGAATAAACTAGCAAAAAGACATGAAGCTCTGAAATCGCTCTCCAATCAGAATATCTGTTACTAGGAAAGCAGAACTATTTGCTCTTGCCTCGGGCTCAGGAGGAAGAGGAAACCTTCTGGTCTTGTATTTTTCCTGGGCATGGCTGTGATCAAAGAAAGATGATATTAGTCAGTTTTCCTGAGTCCTTCTGAAAGAATAAAGAAGTCTGATTTTCAAAATAAAGCATGACGTTCTTACCTTATATGTCAGATCAGAATTTAGGAGTGCAAATTTTCAGGGAAGGAAATGGCATGAAGCAGGGTAAAGAGAGCAGGGTAAAGGACCACCGTTCTCTTCTCTTGTGCCATTTAACATTTTGACTTGTGTCACATCCCCATTTTGTCTGCAGTGTTTGTAAAAAGCATTCAAAACACCGGATTTAATAATCTCTATGTCTCTAGATTTTATTAGGTGAATCCTGCCCCCATGGTTGTAGGAACTGAAAAGTTACTGGAATTGGAAGTGCAAATTCTCCAGTCCTCTTTGTCCTGTTAATTGAAGGTGAAGGTTGGATAGCAGAAGAACAAACTCTCTGTTATATTGCAGCAAGTGATTCCTAAAACAAAATGTAGCTTTTGTGCATAGGAAAACTGAAAGACAGCTTTGAGGTTGCATTTCTCTAGATAGAATTATGTTTATGACTTAAAAATCCTTACATACAGATTCTGAGGCTTATCAGATCACAAAGAATAATACAATCTCCATTACCCTGTGCTGCATATGTGAAGGAGAAATTTCAAAGCCAGAACACTATAAGATTATATACTGCAAGCCATTAAACAGGGCCTTTTGGCATGCAATTTCAGATGAACTAATTGCATCCAACAGCCAGAGGGGAAGGAAAATAGATACTAAAGGATTCATGACAGTAAAGCAGGATGCAGAGACATTTGTTACTCCACTGGGTCTAGTGAAAGCCTACAGTATATCTCTGCACAATTGTTCTCAGGACCTTTTGTTATTTTGTTTTCTAAATCCTGGGTGCTGTTCAGATGCAGAGGCTTTGGAGAGGGGAGCCTGCAAGCAGCTAGATAATCACAAGACAAATTCAGCTTTAACTTCATGTATGTGGTGCTCCATGGTATTTACAATAGCAGAAATCTGTTTTCATGACAGCATGTTTTTGTAAATCCAGAGAGATAAACTTTCTCAGCTATTTATAAATCAGATGCTTACATTATGATCTCCTGCCAGTAACTCTGATCGCTGTTGAACTTTACTGTGTTCAGCTTAACAAATCTGTTTGTTACTGTGGTGCCAAAGGTGAGAAAAATATACTGGAATCCTGTAGAGAAGATGCAATGGTTCTTTGTAGCTGGGACAGTGATGTTCTGCCACTGTCAGGGTAAAGGGAAGTCAAACACCTTAGTCTGAACACAGTTAGGAGCCAACACTCACAGATTCTGTCTCAGATCTGCCACTAACTTGCTGTGTGGTCTTGGAAGAGAGTTGTGCCTTGATAAAATTAAACTAATATTACGTGTCCCCTAAGTAACCAGAGTCTGGTGATCCCCTATTGGATAGTATATGTACTTAGGAGAATTGTAATTAGTATTTTCTCTGTTTCCTTAACTTATTTTTGCTACTCGTTGTACAATTATTAGAATTATTAACAGGAAGCAAGATAGGCTCCATAACCTTCAGGAAACATATCACAACAAAAAAGGACGAACAACTTCTTTGCTCTTTAGAGTACCTTTGATTTTGCTGGAGCTTGGCTGTACTCATCTCAAGGTAGAAAATGTATGCTTGGCATAGGTGAATAATTTATAATGAATCGTGTCTATGTTGAATAACACTTTATTTTAATTCCCACAACTTGTCTCTGTGAGCAGACCACATATATCCTAATGGGGCTATTGGGAGCTTTTTTTCTGAGCAATTTACACAATTCTTGGGCTCTTTGTCATTTCTGGGCTGTACATTTCAAGCCCTTTAAACATAAACTTCAAGATCTTTTGACATGTGTTCAAAAGAATATAAGACCAACCATATTTGAACAGGCTACAGGTCCATTTAGATGTGTGGCCAGTCTTTCACAGTAGATAAAAGTGGATCATTAGTAAAACATGTAAGAGGAGAGAAAACATATTCGCCAGGATCTGCTCACAGCTTCCAACAGTGGGTGGCTCGGGTACATACCTTTATGGATGACAGCCACTTTAGGAACCATACAACATATACATGGCATTTTTATCTAGAGCATCCATCACATATAAAAATGTATAGTAAAGTATGAGAAAGAGAAAGATGTGTAGTGTTAAGCCATAAGGACAGCGTACAGCCAGAAGCTACTAAGTACAGATTGTTACAATAACCCTTTTCCCTCTTAACTACCTGTAATTCATAA
The DNA here is from genome assembly GCA_002844005.1 of Limosa lapponica baueri. NCBI lineage: Eukaryota > Metazoa > Chordata > Aves > Charadriiformes > Scolopacidae > Limosa > Limosa lapponica. The sequence continues at coordinate 411,559 of KZ505892.1, forward strand.
CTCATCCTACCTCCCCATGCACACACACACAAACACAGATTCTAACCTATTGAATCTCCCTCTCCTTCATGTTAACAGAAAAACATGTTGACATTTGAGACCCTAAGAAAAGTAAATGCAGAAAAACCCTCCAGAAATATATGCTATTATCATCACAGTGGAAATATGGTAGCCACGACAAAGAGAGAAGTTCTGTATCTTCAGTAACGTTGGCAGTGAGAGTGAAAACACATGAACTAAATATTGTTCATAAATCAATAACTTAGACTACACACTAAGATTGCTTTAAAAGCAGGTTGTAGCTGGATCAGTACATGGACATAGGTAACAAGGAAGAATACGGCCAGGTATACCCACGTTTAGGTCTTTAAAACTTGGCAGAGCTGTGTCTGGGGCTGGGGCTGGCCTTTTACGAGGGCTCAAATTGCCATGCGATGCTAGGCTGAGCTGAGTTCTGAGCACTGGGAATCTCCGAAGTCCTTTATGCTACGCTCAAATTTCTCAACATTCCTTGTGAACCCAGAAGTCTTCTTGAAATCTTCCACCAACAACCCACACATATAATCTCTTCACTTCAGATGCAGACAAAAGGCATCCTTCCTTCCCTCCAAAATACCCTTGCAGCTACTAAAAGGCACAATGAACTATTACTGTTTGTTTTTCCCTTTAATCTGCTTCTTCACTTCCAACTTTGAGTGTCAGAAAGGAAGGTCTTGCAAACATTTGTATTAATAATAAAACCCATAACTGGTTTCCTGAACATCATTCCTCTTCTGTAGCTCAAAAAGAATGGTTGTAATGCAAAAGGAGTTATTATGCCTTAGAAGACCATTTCCTATCTCATATCTCATTGCTTTAGTTTTCCCATTTCTAACATGAAGACAGTAATATACTACTTGCAAAGTTCCTTACACACACTCATAACAGAAGAAGATACTCTAAAGGTCACATGTTCGTGTCTGGATTTTATGAACTAAATATTGCAAGAAAGGCTGAAACAATGTGGTTTTAATAAACAGCAAAATTAATTGATAGACTACTTAAATGTATGACAGAGATGCAAACAAACAAAAAGCCATGTCCAAACAGAAAACTCTGTGTAATTTAAATAATATTTTCTCTAATTTTCAAGGTTTGCTATTGTGGTTTTCCACTGGCATTGACATAATGAATGTTATCAAAATATTCTGATTGGCACACTTAATAAATCATGAACTATGAAGTATGAACTGTATTTTTGGGACAATCCATCTGCTAGTATTTCCAATTATGAGACCAGAGCATGCCAGAAACAAATGGAAAATTATTGTAATCAGATCCTTCAAAATTGTGTTAGAATTTTTAATGAACAGTTTAATGTGATATGAAATTACCTTCAGTCTGAAAAGTGTTGAGAGGCATTGGATTGCTGTAGTACAATTAAACACTGATGAAACATTTTGAAGACTTTTCCCCTGTACTGAAATACCATGACTATGAGCATGTAATTATAAAATCTTAAACAATGATTCTGAATCATAATACTGATATTTTTATTGAAAATAACATTTGATTGCTCATAAATATTTTGAAAAGTCATAAGCAGTTAGTCAAAACTGACCTATGTGCAATATAATTTCTTTGCAACTGTCAAACTCATGCTATGAGCCTGACTTAGACTTCTCCAAAATATTGTAAATGTTCTTCAAACTACAAGTTTTCCCTTTATTTGGAGTGCCCAGGAAACTAGACCTTATCGCTGTGCTAGTGCCTTATGTGGTGGCATGGGATGTGGATGGGATGCCCACCTGAGTGGAACATATGGCAGACTCTTTAGTCGCTACTGTCTCATCAAGGAACATATAGTGTTTCTCACTACTCAGGAGATGAGGAGAACTTCTCTGTGAGGATTCACTCAATATAATTCTCTCAAAACATAAATGGTTGTTGTATTTCTGAGTCCTGAATACAGATTCTCATACTTTCAATGCATATGCTTGCCTTCCTCTACAACTCTGATTCAATGATGCCTACAAACCTTGAACTTCATTTAGCCTTTCAGTATGAAGTATGTAGGCATGTGTGTGTATTGTCATGATACTGTCAAAGATTTAGTTTCATTTGACAAAGTTCTGTTTTCCAAAAGAGAAGGGAGTGTATTACATATCATTGGCCAGTCTGTGTGTTGTCTAAGGAAAAATGAAATACTTCAAAACAGAAATATCAAAAGACTTCGAAACAAAAACAGTTTCTCCTAATCTTGCATCCAGGGTATGTACTGACTTTGCAGAATCACTACAATTAATTCTAAATGATGTATGAAAAAAGTAATCCCTGCCTAGAGACTACAACTAGTGCATGCAGTCACTGGCTGGCTGTGAAACGTGCTATAATATTATGCTTAGACATGTCCAGGAAAAAAGCCCATACCATTCCCAGCATTTCTAGCCATTTTTATTCTCTCTTTTTTCCACTTCTACTATTACTCCACCCCTATGCCTGTCCCCAGACTGCAGGGCTAGTCAACTCTCCGATTTCTCACTTTCTGCAAAAAAAGGAGCCATGGTGGTCATCTAAAACTCCCAGGTGTTTCCAATGGGCTGGCTATGCAAAGTTCTGTTGTGAAAATATCGTGAAGATACAGACAGAAATAATATTCTTTCATTCAAAGGCCCTATAAGTATTTTAATATAAGTGCCTAGATTGCACTATGCACTAGTTTTTGCTTTGGTCCCTGATTACTTAAGAATTACATTCCCCCTGCAACACCAACTAAAGCAATGAGTCTGCGAAGGATTCTATGTACTTTACTAACATCCTACAAATCAATTAATGTTAACCTCAGTAAGACTATTCACACACATGTTTTTGAAGAGTTAGGATTTGAAGTGTGTACTTCAAGACAGATAAAGGGACATGGGACCATGTGGATGATCATGTAAAATTCTTATATTAAAAATCTCAATAGTTGGCTGAATCAATGGGTATGGATCGCACAAAATGAATTCTAGGTTACTCATCAACTTTGAGAAAAAAGATGGACAAAGTTTTTCCCACTCAGGTCAGAAAATAGATATTACTGTAGTTTTATTCTCTAAACATAGAATCAAACATCAGTATTCACCCAGAAAAAAAAACCCTCACATTAACTATACTGCTCAAAGCCAAGTTGATGTGAAAGTGTTGTGCAGTAAAATATTGAACCATACTTTCCACATACCAAATTAGCAAATTTTGGACTCATTCACTTTATGGGCTTCCTGTGTTTGAAATCAGAGATTCCAAAGACAGATTTGCCAAGTTCTTCCAGGGACCCACATACTGTGTAATCAGAGAAAATCTGGAGCATGCAACGTAAGGTGGTCAGCACTTCTTTGGAATGCTAAGTAAGATCAGTCAGACCAGCTTTGATGAGATCTAGCTTTAGCAAATACGTTTAGTAGAAATCAATTTTTTTTTACAGAAATGCTTGATACTTGAAGAGAATATTTGTCAGAAATGTTGGTTGCCTTCCATTTCCTGAATGAGGAAGAGGGAAGCCAAACAGCTGTGCCTTAAATGAAGTAGCACAGATACTTGAATCTCTGTGCCCCACTTTCTAAGCTGGTGACCAATCCCCTCAGCTACAGCATAAACATACACAAGTTTGTTCTCGTAAAAAAGTTCAAAATATCTTCTTTTTATCTCAGTGGAAAGACAGAACAAAACAAAACAAAGCAATCAAGGCACCATAACTGTTATAGAAATTAATTACTCATCCATGCCACCCAAGCACCCTCCTATACCACCAACAGCATTCAAGGATTGGTGGTATGGTTTGCACCTACATATAGTCATTAGATTTCGAGGTGTTTTGCTGGTAAAGATGTAGTTTGTGGAGGAGTGTAACGGCATGTGTTGATAGACCATATGGTTTTGTACTGGAGCTCAAGATCCCTGAATGGATTCTTAAAATAACAACTTGACAGTGTAATAACTGTTAACCAACAGTGTAGCAAGGGAGCATGCTTAATGAAAATGTGAATATATCCACAGAGATTTCTCTTTAATCCTGCCTTGAAAATGAATTTTTAAATGAGCTTCCAAGTCATTGATAATGTTCTTAAATTTCACTCCAGTGACTCTTTAGTTCCTAAAAAAAATGGCTTAAGTTCTAAGCATGTGGAAAATACTTGCACTCACTTGATAGTTATAGAAAATATTGGCAATGGTTCTATACATAAAGTAATCCTTAAACGATTCTTGTTAAAAAAAAAAAAAAAGAAAGAAAAAAAAAAAAAAAAGAATAACAGAAAAAAGCAGAAATCCCACCAAGTGCACAACTAACTGCCAAGCACACTGGCTCCCCAAATAACAGGGTTGCCTGTTACGTCAGCTGTAGTGAGAACAGAACTAGAAATGCAAATGAGCAGTGTGTGTCTTAAGGCATGACATAGTGAATGATAAATTGTATAGGGTGGAGGAACACAGTCAAGGCACAACAATGCCATAGTCCAGGCAAGAGCTGATTTTGCAGATTTTCTACAGTGCACAGAAATCATCCCCAAAGCTATGCTTCCCCTTGCTCAGTGCAAAAGAGTTGAGCGCTTGGAGCAGGGCTGCTCTGAGTACAGTACATGCTGCAGGTAACTAAGAGCCCCATCAGACACAGAGAAACACAAGCCAAGAAAAAATAAACAAAACTCAGATTTGCCAAAAACAAATCCGCCTTCCCCCTAGCCAACTCACGATCATTGCTTTGGTTCTTTTCATTCACACCTAATGAATCAAACAGTCTCCCAGAAGGTGATTGTTAATTAGGAGGTCACAGAGCAAAAGTACCTGTACGGTGAAGGAAGCAGAGATTTTCCAAGGCCACAGGCAAGGTGGAAAGTGTGATTTATCTGGGATGTGCCTGTGGCATGGGCACTCCAGTGACACTTTCTGAGATTCAAGGCTGAGGAGCAGGAGGTTGCAGTGCACCAACAAAACATATTGGAACATCTTCAGAATGCCAAAATCAGGTGGTACACACCTACAGTGTGGTACTGCTCGGGCTGGTAGTGAATGATTTATCTTAGATCTTCAATGGAACTACAGAGCAAACAGCATATGTTTACATGTATATATGTATGTATATTATTGTTTGTTACATATGTAACAAACTGCCATGTTACCGGTGGTTTAGGAAGGAGATTTTCTAAAAAAAATAGGGTAATGTCTTAAGTACGTCAATGTCAAGAGCAAAGATCAAGTGTGTGTTGACATGTCTGGTCATAATCATCCATGCAAGAAAGAACAGGAGTACCACAGAAAAAAGAGTGCAACCTGCTTAGAGTGTCCTATAGGGCAAAAGGGACTATCAGTATTATACTGGATTATGCATTATACGAAGCAGGCTCTCTAACTGTTAAAACATTGTAGGTTTTTTTTAATGAAGAAATAAAATGCAACTATATTTGTGTTCATTTCTGACTAAAAAGTGTTTCTCTGAAATCTGCAGAAACAGTTTCTTATTGGATCTGGGGCCAGGATAATGATCAAAGGGCTGGAGCACCTCTCCTATGAGGACAAGCAGAGAGAGTTGGGGTTGTTCAGCCTAGAGAAGAGAAGGGTCTGAGGAGCCTTCCAGTATCTGAAGTGTGCTTCCAAGAAAGCTAGAGAGGGGCTTTTTACAAGGGCATGTACTGATAGAATAAGAGGTATTGGCTTCAAACTAGAACAAAGTAGATTTAGATTAGAAATCAGGGAGGAATTTTTCACTATGAGGGTGGAGAAGCACTGGAACACGTTGCCCAGAGAAGTTGTGGATGCCCCATTGCTGGAAGTCTTTAGTGCCAGGCTGGATGGGGCTTTGAGCAACCTGGTCTAGTGATTGGTGTCCCTGCCCATAGTAGAAGGGTTGAAACTAGATGATCTTTAAGGTCACTTCCAACCCAAAACATTCTATGATTCTATGATTCTATGATTCTATAATGTGATTCCTCTACCAGGGCTCACTGTTTTCCAGTGCTGTAAAGCCACAAGAAACCAGTCAAAGCAGCTTCTGAGTGGAAGTAGATGTACCATGTCTGCATTCAGCTAGGGGAATATTCACACTGCTTCATTTCAGGAAGCTGGTTGCTTACTTCAAAGGTCAGGCTCTGGTTTTGATAAGGAAGAGATGCTCTTACAAAGACCAAGCATCCTAGATGGCTGAATCTAGGTGATCTCAGTCTTTCTGGAGGAGCCTCTCTTTCCTCACTGACTACCAAGATATTCTCAAGGCCTACCAAGCCCTGTGAAGCTAGGAACCCGCTACGATGCCTGGGCTATTTTATTTATTTTTGTATACACGGCTAAAGAACCTACATTCATTTGGAGAAATAACATTAGAAATATTGTTTGAACATTTCAATGTAAAAACACTTTTTAAAAAATAATAATAATAAAATCACCTTATCAGCTATCTTCTGCTTTCTGTTCTATTTTCTGAGTCTTGTACCTATTTCTGTTGATCCTTTTCATTAAAATTCTCTGTACACCCTTGTTCCCTTCTTTTTTGGCAGCTGTCCCAGTATAGGTCTACTCCTGTGACGTGTAGAGGTTGCTGTGAGTGTCCATTCGTGTTGGTACTGCAGTCACACAGCACTCCTGAGACAGCAATCTTTGCATGACAGCTGCAGTTTCTTATCAGTAGGCACTTGATGCGATGGATAATTATTTCTCTTCTTACTTGTGAGACTGACAAATCTGGATGAATTCTCCCAGAGGTATCTATGGAGACTGAAATGGGAATTGGGAGATGGTATCTCAGTTTAAGTCATGGTAGGACACGCCACAGAAGGTCAGAGGTGTTGCACAAGTCCAACTCACACAGAGGTGGCCTATGTCCCCCAGACCAGAATGAAGCTCTCCAGCCACTGGCCTGGTCTCATTTGATGTTCCTCTTGCTGAAAAGATGATTTTTCGCTTTTATTTCAGTGAAGGCTATTTGGTTTAACAGTTTATGATTCAACTAAATGTATTCCATGTTTTAATGAGAAATTTTCTAAAAGTTGTTTTAGGAAAAGAGCACCCCATGTGACTTGAGGGTACCAAATAGTAATGGATTAATTTAGGCAATGGTTAATTAGCTATAGTCTCACAAAAAAAATGCATCTCAGTCCACCTTCTTTTGGCCACATTTTCTCTATGGTAGGAGAAGAAATCCTGTCCTGGAAATAACATTGGTGCCAGGGTGTAAATATTACCTACCTTAGCCCTGTGCCTCTAGCCTACGGTATGCAGACAACCAGTGGTCACAGAGATACATCTGCAGAGGTGAAGAGAAGTAACTGTGAAAAGAAAGACTTTTGTCTGTAAACTAGACTCTCTATACTGTTATCTACACGACTACTGGAATATTGCTACATAGAGTCAATGTATCGAGGAAGACTTGGAGCCACAGCCCTCTGTCTTTCTACTTTCATGAGTATTTACCATGTTGAATCCCTGAAATCTAAGTACTATATTTTATAGTTGACGTGCAGATAGTGGAAAGGGTTTAAACCAAATGTAAAGGGGCCACTGGATTCCAATAAAAACATACTTCTCTTTTTCAAGAGCAGACAAGCAAAGACTTCCCATATCTAGCCTTTCTGACTGGAAACAGGACCCAGCTTTCACATTTTTGTGATCCTACGGCTGGCACGTACTTCCAAAGTCTGTAACATTTTTATCCCTAGAGTTGAAATATATCAGTCCCCGGAGGTGATTCAAAACAGGGCTGTCTTGGTAAGGAACTACAGGTTATTCCATAATTTGACAAAAAGTGCATCATATTTTAGTCACAATCTTCAAAATAATAATCATTTTTACAAAATACAGTTTTCCCTTTTGAAGGCTGAATTTTCTTGGCCAGAGTTATACACTAAAATGAGAGTCTAAGGTACCTTTCTTGGCTCTGCCATTGGCTCACTCTTTGTCTTTTAGCAAGCCATTTAATTTTTCTGTGCTTTCATCTTCTCCATCTGTGAATTCCAAATATTAACTATTTAAGGTATTTACTTGGTAAGTCACAAGAAAAAATGGTCTAAATATTGTGGTCTAAACTTTCTCTTGTCAAAAAAAGAGAAAAGACCTGGCATTCAAAATAGTCACAACAGAGCCACAACAGCAAGGGTAGTAACAGCAGCAGCTTGGATGAGCTCCTTACATGCCAAAAAAGATTTGATGTAAAAGATGAAATTTCTCACAAAAAAAAAATAATAACATGGATCCTCACCTGAAAGTGCCCTGTGAGAAAACCACCTGGATGAGGAAACACTGAGTCCAAGTCCCCGCTTTATTTGATTGAAACTTCAGTGACCCGTATCTCAAACCATTAATACTGTAGAGTGACTTTCTCCACAGAAGTTTGCGAAAAATCTTTGTGTTCTCTGCAATACAAAATGAAATAAAAATATTTTCTGCTATTTTATATGCATGCTTTTATCAAAAAAGCATTTTTCTTTTTTTAGCTTCAAGCTCTCATAACTCCCAACCACAGCTACAGAATGGCACATATCCTTTACAAAGAGTTTCTAAAGCACCAGGCTTTCAGCTAGAGAATACAGAGGTAAAAAAAATGGCAAATGTTATAAAAGAAATCAGGAGTCAAATTCAAAAACATAGAAACCAAGCCATAAACAAAAACAGAGCCAGATACCACAAAGCCGTAAGGAATCCAAACAACATCCTTCAAAACGTTTGCGTGTTTATGAATTTGAAAGGTGTGAAATAGCTGAAACTGAAATCTGAATAACATTAAACAGAACTAACTCTAAAAGCAGTATCTTAATTTACCTTTGAGAAGAAATATAAATGCTGAAAGATACGATAAGCAGTATTTTCCTTTGTACAGATGTTAGGAGAGCTGCCTCAGAGTGTGCTGGGTGACGAACGGGCTGTTGCTGTATCACAGATCCAGCCATTGCCTTGGCTCCTTAGAGCATTGCCCAGTTTAAACTGAAGTGTTTCCGTGCTATCAGCCACAACTAGGGAGAGTTTATTTTAGCACGGCTATTAAAAGAAGAAATGTGAATGGTAGTTTCTTGGCTCCCTTTTTTACAGACAAAAAGTAGCTCATTTTATACCCCTTGAAGCCCAGCTCGCCCCTTTATAGGCAGTGGAGGATGGTGGTCATCTCATCCAAAAGCCTTTTGAAATGTTCCCAGGACTCGTTCAGTAACGGGGTCTGTTTCTCTTCGGTGGCATTGAGGAGAGGCCAGGCTAGCGGGGCTGGATGCTGTTGTTGGGCTCCTGCAACTCTGTGAGCTGAGTTCCCCTCACACAGCCATGTCCCCTGGAGCTGCGCTCAGGAAAAACTCCCTCCTGGCAAGTGCAGACAGCTGCCCCGGCTCAGCGAAATGCTGGAGGAAGCAAAAATGCCCCAGCTGCCTACTTTGCTTAAGCTGTCGAAAGCCAAGCTGGCTTTTGCTGTCAGGAGAAGTGCTGGGGAAGTGGAAGCCTGTCCCACCACTTGCAGATCCCCTGTGTCTCCGCTCCTCTAGAAGCAGAGAGGATCAAGCAGATGTGCACACACCTTCAGTTCTGATCCTTGGGTTCTGTCTTCATTAAATAAGGAAACACGAGCATTTGTATCTTACGCATGGCAGTTTGACTAGGATGATTGAATTCAAAGGGCATTACGTTGTGGTAGAATTACACTTAATAGAAAACTATTATTCATATACAAATATTCTATATTTGCATATTATGCACAGAGTACATATGGATTTTTTTTTCCCAAGCAAATTTGACAAAGAAAAAAGGTTCTAAGTTGATCAAAACTGTTCATAAATTTTTGCCAAGAGCAGTGAATAGTTTTGGCCAAAAAAAGGTGGCGGCTTTTTCTTTTTATGTTACAATACTTCATTTCAACTTATTTCAAAACAAAATGTTTTGTTTCAAAACAGTGAGTTGAGATCAAAGTTGCTAAGTTGAATACAAAAATACAATAAAAACAAAACAAAATTAACAGACTCTAAACTAAAGCATTTTTTTGGAGACTGAATGGAAAGGTTCATTTGACTTCAGATAAAGTTCTGGGAGAGGGGGTTGGTTTTTCAGATCAAAAAAGAAAAGCAATATCCATTAACTATTCAATCCACCTTAATCTGGAGTTTTGGTTCAGCCGTTTTTTGACAGAGTAGCCAGCTGCAGAGTTCAAATCCAAACTGGAAATTCTCCATGCTTTGGGGAGTAGGAGGAGAGAAGACAGGAGGAAGTAAGGGGGAGAGAAGGTGCTGGAAAAAACTAAAAATGACAAAGAGTAAAAGCCAAAAATAACCAACCTGATTTAAAGGAGAAACATGTCAGTGTAGAATTTCCTTAGTGTTAACTTACATGGATAGTAGAAATTACTGATAAAACCTACATAGTCAAACACAGAATTTCAAACACAAAAGCATCATGCAGTGAATTGAAAACTGCATAGGAGGGAATAATTTCAAATTAAAGACAAATTAGATGAATTAAGTATGGCTACAGTGTAAAAAAAATATATTTTGGAAAAATAATTCTCAAGGAGGTAGAGATAATTAATGCAATAGTAAAAAACACTTTCATGTTTTTATCAGTTCTAAGCTAATATAGAAAAGAAAAAGAAGTAAGAAATCTTCAGGCTTTTTGAAGGGATTGCTAGTTAGAACAATAATAATAATAAATGATTTCCTTTCAAAGGTATTTCTCTGTTCTATCTCTGGTTTTTAGGAACTATTTTTTTCTGGTCCAGCAGCTGCATTCTCTATCACACTTTGTCACATCATCAGTCATACGGCTACTGAAGTCAACTCCCCCTCAGCAGAAAGGGACACTTGTGAGTTTATATTACTGCCATAAATTTTTTGGCAGTAAATTTCTTAACAAATAATCCCATATTCTCCTGTATACAGTGCACAAACTGGCTAATAAAATGATTTCTACTTGGGGATTTGTGGAATGCCTCCATCTTCAGTCAAACATGTAGACAAAAGTATCTTGTAAAATGTACTGGAAAGTTCATAAGTTTCAGGGTTTTCAGGGAACTCTCCACCTGGTGAGAAAAGCAGATTTAAAAAAAAAATAAAAATTAAAGTTCTCCGAGTTCACCAGGATCATGAGCCAAGGAAAACCTTAATTAGAGTCAATGGAGAAAATTGAGCAGTTAAGAGCTGGCCTTTTGGGGCTAGCAGCACTCAAAGAAATCAAATTATGAAATAATAAGTTATTTGTGGTTCTGAGGTTTGCATTGTGAATATGTTAGCCCATACTTTACGCCAGCCTTCTGTTCCTGAACTTTTTATCTGGAGGAGCTTGAAATAAAGTATAGCACAAAGCTGTAGAGCCCCTTGCTGGTCTTTCTTGCGTTAATCTGGGGGCACTTCTCATCTGCACTTCAATCTTAATAATCCTTTGGCAGTGCAAACAGACTTTGAGTGGGTATAATGAGCTTTCTAAGCAAGAAAATGAGAATCACGTCTTGCTCATGTGATAAATATCCCTCCTTTATGTTTTATCACCCTTCATACGTAAACTCAGTAGCCTCTTAAGCAAGTGTTGAATTTGGCCCTCACACTTTCTCACTGTCTTGGAGTCATTTTACCATTTTTTAGGACAGAATGAATAGTGAGGAAAAATAATTTTTGGGACTTCTAAACTTAATTTGTGCATATGCTCCTATTTTACTGAGTTTTCTCATAAGTACATGCAAAAACAAACCCTAGATTTTACAGTGGAGAGTCATTTAAATGCTGAAAGAAATTCAGTTTATGATCACATAAGCTACTTCATAGTGTGTAAAAATCCTAGGTCAGCCAAAGGAGAAGCAACAACAGTACGTGGTTTAGGAGATAGTCTCATCAAATTAGATTAATGAAATTCCTAAAGAAATAAGGACAGTAATTGACCATAAAGGAAAATTATTTCTCTGTTATTCCTAGAGAAATAACAACAGTAATCAAGGGTGGAAGGACAAGAAGGGTGGGGATTCACCTGACCAAACTTCTTATGTCTAAAAGCTGCCAAATCGGATATCTTCACCCCAGTATGTGAGTCCGCTGTAAAACCCCAGTGGTTTTGCCCAGAAGTCATTAGCAGTAATGATGAAGAACTGAGAGCAAGGTGCTGTCAGGAGCAGCAGGGAGCCCTGAAGACAGGAAAAGCTTTGCCTCAAGGCAGGGACGAGGAAGAAGCAGTTAAAGAGACTTCAGGAGAAAATGGGATTATACAAAAAGGTAAGTTTTAATTAATGTGGTAGGAATATTTCAGATGTACTGAAAGGGACATTAATAGCATGTGGGAAATGTAGGATTTTCATATATTTAAAAATGGGGGGGGAAATGCTGCTCTGTTTTCCTCACAGTGCTCAAGTGAAATGAGTAGCTACAGTTTTGACTCAACAGAGCAGGTACCAAACTTCTGGCCAATGAGATTACTGATGATTTGAAAGTAAAAATGTTCCCAAGTACCTCACAAAACCAGGTCCTTAATAAGAGCAAACATTTCTGGAGGAAGGTAAAAGTTCCTGCAAAGAACCCAGCAGCATCAGAAATGGAAGGAAAAACCACAGAAGAACCTGCCCTTTGGGGCAACCAAATTTATTGCAGAGGCCAAAGAAAGGCAGAGGATTTCATGGTCTCCCCTGCCCAGCTATTCCTGTTCTTCAAATTATGGTATTATTTTTTTTTTCCTCTATTGACATCATCAGGACAAAAAATATTAGTGTGTCACATAAGCCCAGTGCATGTCAGGAGCGACCTTCTCCAAATATCAGTAAGCTGAGGAGAACAGAGAGTTTTATTATCTCTCTCTATCTCTGGCAGCAGTTTGCTGCAGGTCTGAGACACTGCAGGCTTGTTGCTGTCTGGTGGCAGTGGGTTGCTGAGCATTCCTCGATGCAGCCCGGAGTTTGTTCTGTTACCTTGGGGAATTCAGCTGCGCCAGTAAATTACAGTTTAAGGATGCCTGCCATTTAATTTAGAAAGAAGTCACTCATGCAATATACATATGTTTCTCCAATGAGGTATATTTTCTAAGTAATTCTTTTTTTCACCCCTGGTCATTAGGAATAGAGTATGGCTGTTTGCTAGTTGAGTCCTAATCTTTTTAGCTATCGGAATCTGTGGTTTTTAGCTATTCAGCTACATTCAGGATCAGTTCACACATATATCATCTGACACACACACCATGTTAACAGCACACAGACTATCCACCTACCTGAATATAAGGATGTTCACCAAGATATAGTTTTTCACATCTTCGACTGAAGTGGGACCTGAAATAAATGATGTCATTTTAAAAGTAGGATTTTTTTGGTTTTCTGATTTTTTTTCTTTTTTTTTTTTTTCCTGCGTGAGAAGAAATGCTAATATAATTCAAAATAGAGTCTCTTTTATCTTTGAATTTTCTTCAAGATGTGCAGATGTCCAGTGTAACTCTTAAGCAAAAAACAGAGGAAGTAAAAATCTACCGAAAGGGTACGAACATCAATAAAAGTTTGTTACTCAGACTGTGATCTGTGAGCCACTTTTGGTCCAAACTACATCAGATGTTTGTCTGCAAAATGACTGCAAACAGATTAGAACAGAATGAAAACAAAAGTTGTATGCACAAAAGCAAACAAACAAAAAGTGGTGGAAAATTAAGGTAATAAATTAACATTGAAAGGCTTAGCATCATTTATATTTCTTTGTAAATAAAAAAACATTCCAGCACAGCGTGAGTAAATACAATGGCCACTTTATCAAAGAGGGAAAGGGGAAAGGCTTAGAAAAGTAAGAAAAGTTCTGAAACTGAAAAAAAAACCTGAGACCTGCTGATTTCTAGCAAAGTCCTATCGTTCCCACCCTGAAAAGCAAAGAGCAGCTATCCTTCAGGCAAGAGACTTCAATGGGTCAACTCTGAATCCTTCCCTGGGTGCCTCCAAGTGCACGAACCGGAGGCACGGTTCTGCTGGGAGCAGCGGTCTTGTACCCTCCTTCCCACAAAGCCGGTGTGTGGCTCTGGCTGCCCGCGCCGGCGTTGCCCTGGGATGAGTTGTGCAGGGCGGCAGTAACTCCCTGAGCTCTGTCCAGGGCATGTCCAGGGGCTCTGGCATCATCCCAGGACTGCGGGCACACGGAGCTCTGGCACACGGTCCTCGGGAGTTTTCCTCTGTGTGCCTTCCTCTGCACTCCTCAGATGAACAGCATGTAAGGAAGGGAACTGTTTCTTACTAATAATAGCTTAAATCGTCCTTGTGGGAGTAGAGCAGCCCCATTAACTCCAGTGTAGCAGAATAGGGGAATGCAGGGTCAAGCTCAAAAACAGAAAGACATTTTAATATCTCATTTAATTTTTCCTCTTGTGTTGTGTTTGTACTCTTTGGACAGAGGAAAATTGACTTTATTTTGTTTCTAACCCTTTTCTACGCAGTTTCACCCGGCTCTCAAGAGTGACCCCAGTGGTCACAAAAGCAGAAATGGAATATTTCAATCCCATGTCAGCAAGTGTAAGTAGCTATAATCCATTTATCTGTAATATTTTTCCTTCAGAATAATCTCATTTTTCTGTAGTCTGTAATCAATCACAGTCACAAATCGCTTACTTACTGTAACTTTTTTTTTTTTTCAGAGAAAAGGAATCCAGGATTTTATTGTTTTGAATAATTGCAGGTGGTGAGAATGCTAAGAGGTGAGAAAGACTGGGAAATTCTAGTTTTCTGAGATACACTTCCATAAATGTCTGTCATAGTTTGGAACAGGAAAAGAGTGAGTATAAATGAAAAGCAAGCAGAGAAAAAGCAGATTCGGTATGAGTTCTTTCTAAATTTTTACTGTCAACAGCCATATGTTTGGAAAAGCATCTGGATCAGGAAAATTACAAAGTGTGTGTGTGTGTTGGTGCATGGCATTTTGTTCTGTGAATTAAGGAGACCATGTATGTAACAGTTGAAATCTGGGTTAAAAGAACAGAATATCTTTATTTTTTAAGTACTTTCGCCTCTTCCTACACAGACATTTTTGGCAATGCACCTTCTGAAAAACTTGGCACAAAATATTTCAAACCCCTCCCACAATCCTGAGACTAAAAATATTTAAAAGAACTTTCTGGAGTATTAAAATACCCAAAGATCACTCCTCGGAAGGCAAGAAATTGTAAATGTCACTTTGTTCCTGGGGATACAGAATGCTCCATGCACACAGCTACATTCGATTGCTTTCTTATTGTCTGAAAACTTACTTTAAGTAAATGTCTAGGCATCTTTAAGGTAGCCACAGTGAACAATAAAAGAAAATGATGCACAGTGAATGAAAATGGAGCATTTAATGTTAAGAAAGAAAAATCTAGTTTGCTATTTATCTGTTTCTCAAGCTGGGTTGTGTTGTACTAATAAATTTGGAAATAAACTAGTATGATGGAGCTAAATGCTGTAAAAAACCAAGCTGATGGTAGGACTTGTCCCAGCAACTCAGCACTTTGATAACTCAGCTTTTGTAATCCATGAGCTCTAACAGCAGCTACGGGATTTAGGTGCAGAGCATGCAAATACTGACACATGTGCTTAACCTAAAGCCTCGTAAGCCGGAGGTCTCAAGCGTGCCAGATTTTACAGCCTCTGCCTCCACTTTGTGATGACCAGTTCTGTTCCACCAAACGCTCCAAATTAACCATTGCTCCAATTATGAATGAAACAGACTCCTGCCCCTGTGCTCTAGTGTAGGATTCAGGTTATTATTAAATCTGTCTTCAACTCTCCTGTTTATAAATCTGGGCACTTCAAAGCCCTCAGTGAACCCAGGCTCCATGCTGAAGCCAGGAGGCACTTCAGCATACACACGTTTTAAAAATGTCCTAGCGAAGAGGTTCTGCAAGCCTGGATATGAAGGTAAGGTTGTTATTAAAACAGCCTTTAGTGAGCTGCCATGCTCCTCAGAATATTTGTGCTGATATTTGTCCCAAATCATATTGTAGCCCCAAAGGCTGCTATTCTACCCTTCTCTCCAGTACACAGAGGGCAAAGGTATTGCCACCTCCCAGCCTTTCCCTTCTGTGAGATGTGTCTAACACATCAGCAGAAATGCATGGGTCACTTTTCTCCATCTTGCAGCTATGACACTATAAAACATTCTAAGAAGTGTTGGGTTTTCTTTTCACTCAACAACTGTTATCTGCGCTGGGAATCAGCGGAGATCAAGTTCAAATCAGGAGAGAAAACAAAACCAGAGCAAAAAGCTAGCATGCTTAACTGAGTGATAACATGTCCTCAAAATACGTTTTGTAATCAAAAAGTTTAAATAATGCGTCCATTATGGCAAGAAGTCCCACAAAACACTGAAGTTCAACATTTCCATTATTTGACTCACATCTTGGTGAAAGACAACTTGAATTAGGGGTTGGTTGCAAAAGAACTTACACATATTTTGGCCATAAAAACAAACAACAAAGGAAGAAACGGGGCTGCAGTGAAGAGAATATTAAAAATATTCTAGGGGTGCTCTCAGATCAAATTAATTCTTTGGGACTGAGGATGTAAGGCAGAAGAGCTGAAGAGAATTGAGGGGATACAAAGAGAAATGATCAGATCCAAATAAAGTTAAAATGTAGGGAGCCTGAATCAACACTAACATCTGTCTCAGAATAGTGAAAGAACTCATACATGAAACTAAAAATCTTGTGGCAAGGATTTTTAACAATATATGACATTTGGCAGTGGCAGTTAGGTGCTTACATTCTCCTCTTTGACAAGGACTGAAGAAAGAGGAAAACCTGGCTAGACCTATCAGCTGGGGATCAAGAGGGGTGGAGAACTGTAGAACAAAGTTTAAAGAACAAAATAATTAAATTCATGGAGACACCCCAAAAAGTGGTATAAAATGCAATATGGCTTTAGTTAGGGTGATCATATCAGTCTAATCTGATAACATTATTTGGTGAAATTACCACACTTTGCAGACAAGAAGGATCCAACCTCAGTCGAATACTTTGTACTATACCATTAATTCATTTGGAGAGGGGGGGGAGGACGGAGGGGGATTAATACTGAAGAAGTATGGTATGCATAAAGAACTGGCAGAAAGAGAAATGAGGTCAGATTGCTCTCAAAGAAGAGGTGTTGGGCTGGCGAGAGGCTGCTAGTTGAATTCCTCAAGGACTTGCCTCGGCACCAGTCGTCAGTATTTCCATCAGCACAGAGGAAGTTCGGAGCAGAGTAGAGGCAGAATGGAGAGTTGGAGTAACAGAAGTGGGATAAATTTCAACAACGTAAATGAAGGGCTGTATGCATGGGAATTATTAAGAGAGATCTCGGCATAAACTGAAGAATACCTACAGACAAGGAGATGTATTTGGGTTCATGATCACATCAGGACCATGGCAATTACCAACAAGAATGCAGATGTCACGTTGACCATTATGATTCTGAACACGTTTGTGGTCCATAAATACATCAGGGAAATAAACAGTAATAAAAAAAAAAAAAGTGAAGAGGAATAAAAATAAATATCTATAAAGTTGCTATAGAGAAAGCTAGGCCAGAAAGGAGGTTTCCTATGATTAAGAGTGTGAGATTCTGGGACAGCCTTCTGGTAGGAGTAGTGGGGGCAAAAACACTAGCTTATTTTCAAACAGGACTTAATCAGTTTGTGAGTGAGATTACATGGTAAGGATGCCCGAGCTTAAAGAGGACAAAATGTAGTGATCCTTCCATCAGTGTGTTTCTAGCTCCACTGGTCTCTTCCAGCTTCGCACTGGCGAGCTGGGAGGTTGGGAGGTTTGCCTTAATCATAGGAGTAGCTCTACTGAAGGGAGAGAGAGGAAGAAAACTGAACAGTTCTGAACCTTTTCCAAGGCTTTGGAGACATTAAAATAGAAACCCAGGAATTCATCCAAGGTTTTATGTGACCTAGTTCAGCAGTTACGGTTCCCTCCCCCAGCACACACATCTTAAAAAAGACGTAGTAGAACTGAAAAAAGGTAGAGAGGGGAGTGACTGGGCTGGTCAAAGGTATGGAACAACTTCCAGGTGAAGAACAATTAACTGCATTAGGACTCTTTAGCCTCTAGAGAGATACCTGAGGACAGATACATTACAGAGGTCTACAAAATCATGCACAGTGCAGAGTGGCTGCACAGGGAACCTCTGTTTGTGGTCTCCACAAGTGGAACCAGAAGACGTCAAAAGGAACCATCCAGTGGCAGTTTTGAAAAGCACAAGATGGGTATTGTGGAGCCCCCAGCTGCAGGGTGTTGTGGATATGACAGGATGAATCCTTTAAATGGAAAGGTATCACATCTGGCTAAGTTGCTGAAACATAAATTCCTGCAGGATGTGAAAGTATTTCTGGGAAGAAGTATCATACTCTCCACTACCGACTTCTAGTTGCCTCTCCCAGAGGCAAGATGCTGGGGTTAAATGGACTTTTTGGTCTAATTTGACACAACTGAATGGTTCTGAACCATTCAGTACTTATAAAGCATGCCATGGACAGAACAGAGATCACGTTCAGGATCAACCCTGCGTGCTGTGCAGTCGACAAGCACAGTCCTGGAACGATCACACAGGATGGAGATCTTGGGCCACACCTGCCTGAATACACCCCACATATTATCTCAGGGCCAAGCACGCCTGGGCCAACTGGCTGTGTAGACAGAGGGCAGGCAGGAGCTTTCAAATACAGTGTTTTTTGAGCAATATAGCCACAGCTGCCGAACGCTAGATACATTCAACAGCTCTTGGCAAATTGTGCTGTTGGAGCACAGCTGAGAACATTTGGAGCGCATCTGCAAGAACATTTGCTGAAATGCTTACACCTGGGTCCTACTGTGTTTGTAATGGTGACCCCATAAAAAGGCTATGGGCTTTGGCTTCTAGTAGCTAATCCATATAAGGATAGTTGAAGCTTGTGGGGTAGCCATGACTTCAGATTTACTCAATTAATAGGGAGGAGTATGCTAAGATTTATACTACTTTCTTACTATCCTCATTGATCTCAATGGAGTTAAACAGAACTGGAGTAAGGTAGTATTAAGCCAGACATTAAGGTTATGCTAATTGTCAACATTAATCAACATAATCTTCTCTCCAAATCTTTCATCCTTGCTTTGCTCCCCCTCACGATTTGCTCTACTAAATGATTTTTCAGGGCATTATCTGAGATTCTGAATAATAGGCAAGAGAAAAATAGATCTCTCAGACCACACTACAGTGCCAGGAGTGCTTCCAAATTCCTAGCTAAGGTACACGAGCTGGCCACAGCCCAGTTTCATACGAGAGTGAGACTGTGCACATGTCAGGCTTCCCCACGCCTCAGCTTTTGCCAAGCACCACCCCAGCATGCTCTCCAAACAAAAGCTCTCCACACCCTGCTGGTGCCCCCCTCCCAGGTGGTACCCAGGGGTGCAGCTGGAGCCAAAACACCAAAGCTTAAGCAACCTGATGCCTGTATGCTTTAAAGCTGCTTAACTTTAAACGTCCAAATAGCTCAGCTAAAGCTATGACTTACATGTTTAAAGTTAAGCACGTGCTTAATTAATTTGCTGGCCAGGGGCCTAAAAGTACAGTAGCTGTTACCTAAATGCCTTACCTACTGCTGCTCTGTGAATTCCCTGCTCTTTTTTTGTGGTCTGGGTCTTCTCTTCCCCCATGTACAAAACCAAAACATCCACCCCTGCAGCCAACGTAACCCAGGCTGCCATAACTAGTCTAACAGCTTCCAAGGAGCTGGCTACTGGGAGGGCATTTAACCATGCATGACCTACAACTGTCCCTGGACTGGGACACCCAAAGGCTCTCTTTATTGCTCTAGAAATGATAAATGTCATCGACACATGTCCTGATTCCTACGCTTGACTGGGAGCACTTCTCAATTCATGCTAATGTTTTTGTTTCAAGGGTTTTCCCATCTTCTTTTTCTTTAAATGGACTGCTTTGCTGCAGCAAAAGATTCATCGCCTTGTTAGACCCAATCTCTCCAACAAGGAAAAAGAGTTCCCTCTAGCCACCAGCTTTTGTAACAGCACCTACACTGCCTCCACGCAGCACTTTCCTTTAAATGTGGGTTTATGTTTGTGTAGCAGTAAAACTGTAATCTGAACATCAGTGACAAGTCTACTGAATAGTTATTAAGCTTCTAAATTATTATACTGGTTTTTCAGTGGGAAGGAAAAACAAGCGTATCTGGGGGCAGAGAGAATGCCAACCCGAGACAAAAAATATTGACCATAATAATAAACTGAAAATGTTTGGAATAATTTAAGATAAAATGCTCATTCAAAAATATTTTCCAGTTTTTGGGGAAAAGCCAATATGGTCAAATAGGTCTGGGAAAAAAATATCCTGAGATCAGAACAAGAAATAATTAGCTTGTAACAGAATTCAAAGAATCCTCATTTCAGTTCCTCAAATAGACTCAGGATCTGAAAATATTTTTATTTCATTTCTATTTGTTTTATATGTATCCCAAGGTACTAATTTTTGGTGTTAAATCTTGCTTAAAATCACCCTTCTCAGGCTCATTTAGTGATCAATGCACTCTTTAGTCCACTTTGAGTGTTAGAAACAAACTAGAAAAAGCAGATCAACATTCCTTGTAAAAATGATGCTGAAATATGTATGGGTTCTGCCAAACCAAGATGGCTATAAAAAATCTCTATCAAGTGGTTGAAGCAGACATGGTGTAGACACCTCACAAACAAACCAGTGACCATGTTCAAACACCACTCAGCTGAAGACTCTATCCATAAACCACTATCCAAGAATATTGAGGAAATGAGGGTGGAATAAGTGATATCAATAGGGGAGTGTGGGAGGTAGAACAGAGGAAAAAAATAAATTTAATATAATATTGAAACAATAATACCAAAGTGAAGTGAAAACTAGAATAATATACAAAAGTGAAGTAAGTGATTGTGAAAAATATCGCTGTGAGAGTCTGAGAAAAGATTAGAGAGAGGAAAAACTGAAATGATTGCTGTAATAAGGACAGAAAAGCAGAAGAGAAATCAAATCTGACATTAATTGTAGGATTGCACAGGACTTATTGTAACTATGGAAAGATATACTGTGCTGTGGGTTGCATACTGCTTTCAATATTTGCCTGATGTTTTTGAAAGTTAACTACTATTTTATTATATCATATGATTAAACCAAAGAAGCGAATGTGAAAGGAAAATTAACTCTCAGGACAGTGGAAAATGTGCATCAGTATTTGTCATCATACTGCTCTAATATTAATTTTCCATAGGAATTAGATTGTCATTAAAGAATAACAAAAATTCCACATCAGCTTTTAATCTCTGTTAGAAACTCCATGCTACTCAAAGATGCATTGAAGCCTCTCTATCAGCCCTCCTGTTGGGGTCCAAAGCTCTCCTCAGGCCTTGATGCCCAGTTCACAAGGCCCTGGAACTCTAACAGAGATCATAGAGTTGATGGGTTTTCATTAACTTTTTTTTTTTTTGAAGTTTGGGTTTTATTTTACAGTGATTTTGCTAGTTAAAGGGGGAATTGACACAGAAAGTGCTGAGCAGCGGCACATCATCCCCACCTGTTTCTCCACTGCTTGGTCACTCAGGCCAAATGGGGGAGAAATCCCTTCTTCTGCCACTGAGATTCAACCAGTTTTGGGGTGGATTTTGCAGTGTTTAACAGTGCAAAACAGGTCCTCACAGTCACTATGCACTACTGCATCTACTGGCAAAGAGATCAGGAATGACAAGTAGTGCCTGAATTCTCTTTAAAATTATCTTTGTCAATGTTCACAAAATCTGTTTCCTTGCTGAGGAAAACCCCAAACTGATAATAGCTGGATGCTAGGATGCTACACCCACTGCAGGATCATGTTGTATTTGATTTCTTTCAACATAGAGGCCTATCTCAGTCTTCAGTCTGGCTAATAAGGCAGTTTTTATACTCTTAAGCTTTTTGAACATATTTGTTCAACTGGCACAAGTTTTTTCCACTGAATGTTAAACAACTTGCCTTAAGATGGAATTTTATGTATCAGTCATGTTAATACATGCATGTCCTTCAGAAACAACCACATAACCAATCACAGGTTATCAACCAACCATCATGACTTCACTCGAAGATAGATTTCCTAGAAATGGCCTGTGGGAAGATGATAAATTTTCAACTATTTATAAAAATCAGATTCAAAAAACTGATAAATATGTGCACATTGTGAGGAAGAAAAAATTATCATAGAAATTAAACATTCATTTAATTCAAATTATTTATGTACTATTGATTGTTACTAAAATGTGTATCAGGTCTGGCAGTGGAGTTAATACCACTGTTTTCTCAATAAAACACTTGGTAAATGTAAACTAAATATTCACTAAATCTTTTTGTGACACAGGCTTGCTACTAAATGAAAGACCAGCTCTACTTCATCCATGGATGTGGATTGCTTTTTGGAGGACTTTCCTTGTTGGAAATACACAGCAGATCATTCATTTTGTGAGTTGGCAAGATTGGGGCAGAAGGCTGAAAAACTGACAGCAAAATTAAATGAAAGGAAAGTAGTTCGTGGAAGAAAATACCTGGCTTACCTATTTGAACCAGAAATTGATCTACAAATACAATTTGGTTTGAGTATAAACCTTTTCTGTAACATTTATTTTAAATATTTTCATAAAATGCATTTTAAAATGATTGTATACATTGCAAATTAAGTCAGATTAATGTTTCATTACAAGGAAGGAAAAACAAAATGAAAATGCAGGAAGTTAAAATGCTAAAATTAAAAAAAAAGTTGGTAATCTTTTTTGACAAACTATTTTCATACCTATTATTCCTACCACAATAATGTCACTCAAGCCTCCTAAATACTGGATAAAGATTCAGTTGACATCTATAACATGAAAACAGTTAAAATTAGGCCTTCTGAGAGATTAGGTCTTTGATATGCTTATTCCCTAGTTTCTGGCCAGGACAGAAGCATGTCCTTTGAAGACTACCACAGAGCTGGTCTCACTGCTGGATCGCTTAACTTTTATGACCTTTACCTCTAATATTGGACAAGACCACTGGTCTGGTTTGTGAGAGACAGCTCCAGTGTTCATTATTTTATGAAGTGGAATACAAATGATACCTTCAGATGAGCAGCAAAGTTTCGGTCATAGCAGATTCCAATAAATACCTCCCCCTTTCATGTGCAAGGTTCAAAGCTCTGCAAGTCTGGAAAGCTCGATAGAGGACAGAGAGTTAGCCAGATTCAATTCATTAGGACACGTCTTAACTGGCAGCTTGTAAAATAAACCTTCTCCCCCCACCTTTTCCACCTCCTTCAAAAAACATAATGCAACCCCGACAGAAAGCTGATAACTTAACCATGCGAAAGAAAGTCTGAAATCTGCAGACAAGGATTTTACTATGTGCTGAGCCTGGGAAGTGGAAGGAAAATAATGTAGCATTGTCCCCTGCACACGGGACTTCAGGGAGAAATCATCCAACAGAGTAGGAAATGTATTCATGACGTCCAGATTATCACTAAAGCAGGGATATGCAGTGGCTTGTCCATCATGGAGTAACTTGCACAGAACTATACTATATAGAAAGGAAGGATTCCTTATTATACATAGCTATCTACATCTATCCCTCCCCAAAACCACACACTCCTGAGATATTATTGGTTTTGCATTTCAGAGTACTTAAAAACAAAGCCCTAATTTTAACCTACAGACTAGCATCTGCTAACTAGAGTTAGTGGCTCTCTTCCAGAATGAGTGAAGTGACAGTTAAATGATATAAATCATTGTGTCTTATATAAGTGTTGTCCTAGGCAAACCCACCCTCTTAACATGCAGCAGGGCAATGCCCAGAAGAGATTTGTGCAGAGGTTTGCTGTTCCTTCAATCATTCTTCTTGACTAAAAACAACCCAAAATAAGTTGTCAGGCACTGCACCAGCAAAGTTATTCTCATTAATTGCCATGCACACACATGCATACAGTATTTGTTGTGCAATGTGTACTGATGACTATGTGTGAATAAATGTATATTAGAGAGACACAACATATAATTCACTATCACTGAATATCAGGCTGCTAGTTTTAGCACAACATTTACAGTTGCAGATCTACCAGATTTTACCATGATTAGAAATGTTCATTCACTGTACAGTTTACTAGTAAATATTTCTACTAGTCATTAGTTCCCTTTGTCAGAGGTTTCTGTTTTTCTGTTGTTTCGTTTTTTTCAATGTCCTATTACAATTGGGAAACGGTCTCTCTAGAAGTGATTTACCCTTCCAGTAGCTATATATTTCTTTGGAATAATGACTTAGTACTTAAAGTAAACGTTAGGATTAGACCTGCCTTGATAAAACTGTGCATTATGAAAGATGAGCACTTTGCTTCTTCACAATATCAAAACCACATTTGCATGCCATTCCCAAAATCCCACAGAACTTGAAATGAGAGAGATTCAGTGGTGGTGAAGCAGAACAGCTCCTACGTCTCCATGCAAAATTTATACAAACCTGTCCAGGGCAGGACTGGGGATGTCTGAGGCTCATGAAATGGATGGCATGTTCTAAACTCAACCCAAGGACTGCAACAGGGAGGGCAGAGTGATCAATTCCACCTCCCTGAAACAGAACTTTTACATTTAAACACCAGTATCACCTGAAAAACACGTATAGGGTAGTCTGAGAAGAAAGACAAGTGGAGGGAGGGAGAATTTGACCCTCTTGTTTTTTCCCAGGTATTCTTTGCATCTGAAATAGAACTGCTCCTTACCCTAAACTACACCGTGAGGACAAGAGTGGAGAAAAAGAGTCCAGAAAATATCAGTTCCATCCAATGATATTGTTTCCCCGATTCTAAAATTCTTACTCAGGTCAAAACCCTGTTAACAGGATCTGCGCCTGGCTAGGAATGGAGTAGCTCAGCTGCTTACAGGAGCTGGTTCACTCTGCTAGTATTCCCATTGCACCATTTTCCATGTGTAACAGTTAGTCCTGTATGCCTTTGTCAGAACCTGAAACTAAAGCTGCTAGAAACAAACAGAAAAGGGTGTTTTATTCTATGGAATGCCCCGGAATGACTCTCAAAAGACATGTTTTTTGGCTGTTAGGGTGGCTGCCCATCTGGTTATACTTTTCAAGAAAAATGATGATTGAATATTCCTTCTTATGTGAAACAGAATTGCTAATTCAGAAATATCAAAGTGATCTGGTTTTTGTTCTGTCACAGCCTGGTGTTCAGGTTAGTCTATTAAACTACTTCAGCACTTTATTTCACCTACTCCAACTCTGCTATTCTTTAGCCAGGCTTTTGATACAGCAGTCCTGACTTGCACTCCTTGCAGTTCTCTCAGATGGCTGTAGTGCAACAATCCACTTAGCATCTAAACATTAAACTTTAGGAATAAGTTTTAATGGTCGTCTCCTGCAGAAAGTGCACTTACTGAATTTGGACACAGTCAGGACCAAAAGTGGCCAAAGTCCCTCCTACCCATGGATCCATGGATCACTCTTCCTCTGGCTGCTCTGTGCTTCTGGCAGAGCTTCACTTACAGTTTTATCTTGTCCTCTTCTCATCTCTTGTGCTACGCAATTGCCTGGAGTGATCCTTTTCCTATTTAGTCCCACATGTTCATGTTCTCCCCATTTTCTAAAAGTTTTAGCCCATCTTGCTGTCTGTAATGAACTTTTAGCCCTTGTTATCACATATATATGAGACCTTATATACCATGTACTACCATGTACTAAGAGCAAAGGGAGGAAATTGCACTACCTTTACTAAGTAATATCTCGCTGTGTCAGTGATACTACTTTAAGTAAGATGCCTGGATAAAAGTGACTGATAAAAGTGACTGGGGAGCCAGACTTTGCCCATGCAATCTGTAATAGTTTTGCCAATCCGGACAAAGTCTGGGAAATTCCTTTTAACTCACCATTTAACATTATCTATCTGCTTTTCGCTGATCACTGATTTGCCCTTGAGTTTTATAAATAATCTTGCACCAAGTGCTGATTTTGAACAATGTGGTTTGGATTAAAGGTGCCTGTTCATCATCATTACAGCCTGTGAACCACCTACTCTGATAGGAGTGTTTTTGTGTATTCATTAATTCATGCTTGAGAAGCACTTTGTGAACGTAAAGCAGTACATAAATGCTGATTTATTGTTTTTCTGAGATGTGCTGTTATTGATCATGCTGTTGAAGGTTGTTGCAGAGCTTTCTGGAGACTGTACTAACTGTACTGTGTTCTTGGCAAGTCCTTGGGCAGGGACTTCATAGCCTAAAGGAAGCAGAAGAGAGCTGAGTAATGATGGCACAGACCTTTTGCCGCTTGGACAGAGATCTCTGCAGTTCCTGGGACCGTTGTCACTCAGAGGACACAAGAAGCGGCATCTTACTGCAGAGGACAGCCTTTCCCTTCTCCCCACTCTCCTTAGGGAAAGCCCTGGTGCACCTCCAGCCCACCCTCACTGCACTTAGCGATCCAAAATCTCAGCCAATGCTTTCCCATCACGTTTCCTCTTCTCCAGATTGCAACAGCAAAGCAGGTTTGGCATCTCCTCCCTACAAGCCTCACTGCCCTCACACATACATCACTCACATTCAGATCACAAATTAAGTAGGATTTCTTGGCATCACATACTGTGTGACTCAGTGTGGGTGGTCAACAGCCATTTGTGTCTTTAAAGGTTTTTTTAAAAAAAACAACCAGGTACATTTTCAAACACAGAAGAGTTCACCGGATAAAAGAAATGTCTCCTTCTTGTATAACATTTAGTTTTATCAGGCCATTAAGCTGAGTTACCCAGACAAACACCCAAATAGGTCCTGAATAGTGGTATCTCTGAGGAATGCCAGCCTGTGCCTGTGTGTAGCATCTTTCTCCCTATGGGAACAGCTTACCCATAATACAGCAAAACACCTTTAAATCAGGCTGACAAACCAGGTAAGCTTTACAGACACTGACATCAAATCAAAAGCTTAAGTAATTTATTACAACTCTAGAAACAAAAATAAAAGCATAAAATGCAACATCAAACTTTTTCTAAAATTTTAGTTTCATTCGCAGCTTCCCACACCCGTCTTTTCCCAGGGTGTCTCAGGCTGAAGCCAAACTCACACTGTCAGTGGGTGCTATGAAGAACTGTCATGTGGGACATCTGAGCCAGCAAAGCTGAGGGGCTAATTTAAGCAGCAGTACCTGTGCTGCAGTGTGGAACAGACCTTTTGTTCTGGTTTGGCTGCTATTTATATGTCAGCTTGTTCATTGAAAGCAAACTTAGAGGAAGGCCATTTCCACTGTATTCCTCTCTATTCCTATAATTATAATTTCATGTAAAACATCCTTATTTTAAATATGCTTAAGTCAAGATGTAAAGGAGATACTGATCTCATCTGCAGGAATAAAAACTGTATTCCACCTAACAACAGAGGCTCTACATGCAGTGCAAATGCAGAATGGTGCCTGGAAAGGATTCTGATAACTTCACATGGCTGTTGCTCTTCCTTTTGGAAAATTCAGTGTCATTGGTGGTCTCTAAGAATACATTACCTTCTCAGCCTGACTGTTGAATATAGAAAAGGGATCCTGTTGCCATCCAGACAGTAGTCTGGAGATGAGTAGATATTTTGAAGTATCAAAATATCTAACTCAAAGATTTGTTGAGAAAAGAATGCAGAATTATTCATGAAAAACATTGTCCTGCCTAACATAACCACGCTGAGCTCATTCAAACCTACCCCAGCTATGAAAGAGGCCCATTCAGTTTAACATAGGAAGGGTTTGCAGGATTCAGATTCCAAGTTTGACACAATTAATAGTGTTTATAAGTTCAAGAATGTTGCTGTTAGGACGGAGAGTATTTAAGACAAGTGATCATATTTCATAGCACACTTAGAGGGTGAAGAGGCACTTGACATAAGACACTCTCGTTTTCATAATTCAAATCATTTGGTTGCTTAGGATGATTTACATTTTCTTCAGCCTCTTTCCCTCCCTTGTTCTACCATTTTCATATACAACATAATTTTTATGTTCTTCCTATTCCAGTGCCTTGCCTTTGGGAGGATCTAAACAAACAGAAAAAAATGTGTGGCCTGAATATAAGCAAAACTGAATAGCAGCAAAACTAAAGCATGCATTTGCATTCAGTGGGTCTGCAGCTGTATGAAACAAGACTGTAGTGTTATCATGAAATGAATAGCTCATATAGATGTTGTTGCCTCAAGCTGGGGGCAAAAAGAACAAAAAGTGCCATCTGAAGGAGGTACCTTTAAATAAGTTGTACCTATAAATCAGGGAAGTGGACGTGTAAATCATGAACTTTTGGTTTAGGCTGTAAAAGAGACAGAAGAGTTAACTGAATTAAAGGGAAGCATATAAACATGATTGATGGACTGGCAAGAGAAGAGCAAGATTGATGGACTTTAGGCAAGAGAAGAGCAAGATCGGTGCTAAGACAGCTTCAGAGTACAGGAAACAGTCTGTCCATCATAGCTCTTCATGCTACGTTTACATGCCACCTGGTGCTGTTACAAAACTGCTAGAACAAGAAAATACCGCATGAAAGACCAGTTAATTAAATATTTGAAATGTGCACCAGAAGAAAACGCTGGCCTTGATCGATTAACCTGGAAGGGATGTTCACCCTGCAGCCTTTATGGTATTTTGATTCCTTTGCTTCTCAGAGAGGCGTGGGCACTGTCATGCCTTCGGCCCAAGGCCCTCAAGGAGCACAAGGCAATTTGTGGGTCTTCTTGGGAAAACAGGCTAGATCCAAATTAACATGGATGAAAGACCTGAGCTGCAAATAGCTCCTAGCAGATACAAAAATAACTTTGAGGGAGCTGGGGCAGTTGCCGAGCCCTAGACCTGGAGTGGAAATGAAGCAGCCTGTATTAGACAACTAACACACACTGCAGACTAGCCTTCCAGATGGTGGACCTGACTGGTGCTTTTATTATTTATCAGCATTTAACACTGACGAATGAAAAAAAAAAACAACCAAAACCAAAAAACAAAACAAACCAAAACCCAACCAACCAACAACAAAAAAACCCCCCAGGTCTTCCTTAACAAGGAGTTCCTTTCAGCTGGTTATTAATTAGAGAAGCAAACGCTGGATCTCTTGGCCCTCTGCT
This sequence comes from Limosa lapponica baueri, assembly GCA_002844005.1. NCBI lineage: Eukaryota > Metazoa > Chordata > Aves > Charadriiformes > Scolopacidae > Limosa > Limosa lapponica. The sequence goes on from KZ505892.1 coordinate 440,587, forward strand.
GAGCTGCTTGCAGTGAAAAGTACAAAGTGAGGTCCTGCTGTGTGGGTAAACTGATGACTCACTTTTAATATCAGGTTGAGCCAGGATCTCGAAGGCTGCCAAGTTAACTCTACAGGGATCCCCACTTCAGCCCACTCACATTTCCTAATAACAGCACTGCATTTCAGCAGGCTGTGCTTAAGCGAGGCACTTTGATTTGTAAACAGAGCCCGTCTAGGAAATAATGTACCGGTGCGGTTAGCCGTATAATGTCGTAAGACAACAAGGTATAATGGCAGCGCTGCTATTAAATGGCCGGAGGATATTGCTCAAATTCGAACGTGACAGCAATTAATAAGAGATAATTTTTAATGGTATTTTAAAATTTTACCCATGCCTTCTGTAGTCCCAGGAGAGGTATTATTGCCCCTCTTTGCATCAAATAAAGAGGAAAAGACTGTTGGTAACTGTATGCCTACAGAAGCACACGTTTTAAAGAGATTTAATTTATAGGTAGAAGGCCAAAAACTATTTTATACAAAATAGACTACATGTTCCTGTGTTTTGACATTAGGGCTTAAACCATCATGCGTGCTGGAATACTTTTATGGGTTCTTTAGACATTTATTTGAAGTCCCCTAGTCTCAGCCTGGTGAAATTTAGGATGTGCAGAAACATGCCAGAGCACTGACTCACTTCTGGCAGATTTGCCTCATTCTATCCCGACATAAACTACGACTCGTGTGCTGTTGCCACACAGATCAAAAGATGCATGTTTATTGTCTTGGCCACATGACTGAAAATATATCGCTGTGTAAGCTCTGCGTTAGGCTTCCTGCTCGAGGACAAACCTCTTTCTGTTCAGACATACAAAGGTCTTCTTAAAAGAGACGTCTGTTTGGTTATAAGACCCCACAGCCAAAGTGATTGCAAATCCAGTAATGTATTCTGAAATGTTAAACAACTCTGTGAAAGAGGTTTAACTCCCTACCCACCCCTCTTACCCTCTTAGTCCACTTGGGTACGGCTTCAACTTTCTTTGTGACAACCAGCCTTCAACACACCGTGCACTCGGTGCTCTTTCAGGATTATGGTCTTGTGCCTGCCCCATGTACGCGGGATAATGCACAGGAGGTATAAGTCCTGTGGTAGGAAATGAGTGCTTTTTCCCTCTTACTAAATCACTTTTGCTTTTACTGGGCAGTCACAGAAAGCGAGGAGAAAAGCCTAGCCAAGGGATATTTAAAAATCTAAAACCAGGCAAATGAAAGGAAAAATCCTCACTGACTGATGCCGTTGCACCCGCCTAATCTTCCCCAGCCGAGGTTATGGGGCAGTAAGCATGCACCACACTCAGCCCACTTTTCCTTAGGCTTCACCCAGCAGGATATCAACCCTTTGCTCTGTGCTGGGGTTGTGCACCAGAACATCCTGAGCTCCTTAGCCCACAGGCAGGTAACTCCTCTCCACATTAAGGAGCTGCTACATTCTGGATGTGCCTTAGGAAATTATATAAACCACGATTTTTCTCCTGTTGTCTCTAGTGGTGCAATATTACTCAAGACTTTTCAAACTTTATTCGTAGTTCAAGCAGAGAACTGATTTTAAGTCTCATATGCTTCCCTACCTATGAGCTAGCTCTGAGGCTCAGTCTGCCCCGTGGGGATGCTGTGGCACTCCCAGATGCTCACTTCATGGCACTCACTCAGATTCTCAATTTTTATGTACAGCCCATGAAAATGATGTGGTTTCCTGATGACAAGAAATTCAATTTTTTCAATTAAAAAAGAATTACATGTAGGAGTAGCTGGCTAAATCTTGTCATTGCTACCAAGTAAAACATTAAATATCTAAAACCTCTGTTTAACATGCCCTTGCACACAACATAAAAATTTAAAGCAGAAACGATTTTTAACTATTTAACTAATCCTTGAGATTCTCTTTGCCTTCTAGGCACCACAGGCCTTAGCAGGCAGTAACACAGACACAAAGCATTTAATATACATGATCTAGAATCAACGATGCTTAGCATTTCAAAAGTGGCTTTCCATTGATAGGTATCAGTTTATAAATTTAGAAAAATAGGAAATATATTAATTTTTTTAGAGTAGTTAGAATGTCTTTTTTTTTTTTTTTCAAACCAGGGCTGGTTTTTTGATTGCTTTTAAACACTGCCTGGACAGAAAAGTTGCATTAAGATGTGAATTCTGGTCCAGCTGCTTTGAGAAGTGTCAAAATAAGTAAGGCAAAAAAGAGAGCTTTTTGGCTGGTGTAAACTACAGTAATTACCCTGGGGTAAGAAAGACAGCAGTGAGGATTTAGTGTTAACTGTATGCAGTCATGGACACTCACGCACACACTCTTACACCTTTTACTGGTTACATAGCAACATTAGCCATATGTACTTCAAACACCGTTCGTGAGATGTGAGGCTCTCAGGAAAAGCTGATTTTCTTGGGATTACACCAACTATTATTTAATCAGTAGTTCTTATAAAGGGCTGTCTGCGCACAGGAGTGGAGGAGAAGGAGGCAAAAGTAGCAGAAGTATGAAGAAGGAAGGTGGCAATAGTCAAAGAAAATAAGGATTCCTGACTGTACCAGCTGTAGGAGTTCTTGGACTGATGACATTATATATCTGTGTGTGTGTGAGGCAGTTATTTTGGCATGTAATCATTAGCTAGCAGCCTGTTTGGAAGGAGGGGAAATAGCCACCAGTTGTTTCAAAGGAAATAATATTAAACAGTGATGAATGTCACTGTGGCATTTGCAATTCCTCAGTGTCTTGGTGGCTGACGATTCATCCTTTGTGTCCTGGGTTATGTTTCAGAATGGAGGATCTTCTAAATTGTGATTTTTGTGTGAATAATCTCTAGAAATATATCTTTGCCTCAGATATAGCCCACAAATCTGAAGACTTCAATAGGATTGTAATGCAGGAAGTGCAGAATTTGTCCCAAAGCTTATGAATGCAGTTACAAAAAATGCCACACATTGCCCTTCCCCTGTTTCTGTATGTTTGGCATTATGTCCACCACACTGAAGGGTGTATAGAAGTAGTAGTTTAATTATAATGGGTCATGACACTTTTTGGCAGTACTAACTGTAGCTGACCTTTGTATTCTCAGTGCATTAAAAACGGGTTCCCTGAAATGTGTTCATTTTTCATTGCAGCAATATTTTTCCACCGGTACAGAGGTAGACTTAGATGCCATGGATATAGCCTGCTGTATTCTGGTTTGGTGAGAAAATGCCAAAGCTAAGCTATTCACAGTCTTCATAGCAATTAAACCTGGCACAGGTGCAGTAACATTCTTTTCCTGATGGCATTGATGTGACTGTTTCTCATTTCAGTATTTTGCACTTGCTAATCTTCTCAGAAGACAGCCTTGGGCATTGATTTTTTTTTTTTTCCAGCAGAGTTTCTTAAATCTGGCACATGTTAGAAAATGTCCATGGGCCTTCTATGGATACAAATGACTGAGGACATTCAGGATGGTAATGAGAGGGCATGGAAGAGCCTGTGGATGAGAAGCAGGAATGAGATGTACGGTATCATTTTCATCTGTTTGATGGAAGTCACAGGGATAAAATTACAAACTTTTGTAATACTCATGTAAACGTGGGGGCTCCATCATGACTATATGCGCATGGGGGCACAAGAATGGGGAAAGAAGCTCTCATTTTTGAAGAACAGAAGCTTTTAACAGTTGTGGGAGTTTTTGTTTCCCACTCCCAGTAAAAACCATAACAAAATCCCTTTTCCCTCCAAAATAGCCATGAGTCTCGGAGTCAAGGAACTCAGTTGGGATGTGTAAGAAATGCGAGCACCTAAATAGCTTATTGTCAAGGCTCTTCTGCAATAGATAATAGTCTAGAACCAGAATTTCCCTCCAGGAGCTGAGGAAATGTGTCATATCACCTTCCTTTCTGCAAAAGTTGGGTGTTTTGACATCAGGGAATTTTCGACCAGACACTTGACTGGAGCGAAAGGACACTGGCGCACTGACATCAAGGGTTTTGCATTGCTTTTATCTGATGTGAACTCAGGACTAGTTGGGAGGTTTCAGTAAGGGTCCCTGTTATTTAGAATTCCATTTACTATTTTTTTTTTCTACAAAAAATTGCAAATTTGAAGTTCCAGCTTCTGGATTGGTTTAAAGATTCAGCTCCATTTGACAGCCTGTTTTATAATTGCAGTAGTGACGTGTAGAAGACCTATTCTGGCCTCTAAAAGATTAAACAAGATCAGGCCTGCCAGACCTCTACAGAAAGCCATGTGGCAATAAGAAGAGCGGATTCAGCAGATCGCTCTCTCTTTTCTGTAGCCCTAGTTCAGCAAATATGTGTATATATGAGCACTTCAAACGGTAATTTGTGGATACTGACTGACAAAGATTATAGATTTGATTGAAGATTTTAGAAGGAGTATAATTGCTTTGAATTTGAAAAAAGTATAAACTGGATTATGAGGAGAAAGCCTAATACCTTACCATTATATCATTAAAGCAGCCAGTTGTAGTATTTGCCAAAAGCGCAAGTTCCACAGGATTAAAAAAAACTTCTCAGGAATTTTTGTGCTTATTTTCTTTTTTTTTTTTCAGCCTAGACTATGGCATTGTGGCAGGGACTCCTTGAAATCTTCTAAAGATTTTACTAATTATCCTAATATATATGGAAGATGCTCAGCTACTTTGGCAATGAGCATCAGGTAAGTTAGGAGTGTAAGAGTAACTCCATTTTTCTAATGAATTTTTCTGATTTGACATCACACCATTTAGCACGTGACAAGAGACCTGATACTGGAATATACCAGTGTGTATATTCCATACTTCATGCCCCAGTTGATGTGCCTGTACTGAACAGTTCATGAATGCTGGTGTCTGTTACCTCTAAAACCAGATAAAGTAGTGCTTTCATTATTTCATAGCTGTTGTGATAAGGATTCTGGGACTCAGTGGGACCTCACCGGTTTCTCCAGCTTCATCTTTCCTGAATTTTCAGCCCAGAAGAATGAGTTTCAAAGAAAATAGTCGCTTCTCTCTGCAGGTCTCAACATCAAATTGCTAATCTAATTAACATCCGTAACAATTTAAACAATACATTGACTTGATTGTTCTTGGAGCCCCACGACACCTATTTAAGTTACTTTCCAACACTGCTGTAAATCAAAACAGAAAGGCTAAGGTCACTGTGTTTGCTGTACGCTTCAGCTTGGGACCCTGATTGCTTTACCAACTGCTCATTGATGTTGTTTTTATAACTTGCTAAGGAATACTTCATTTCTTGGTCCAAGTTTTTTATTTGTATCCTCACCTGACACGCAAGGTAGCCTCTAGCTTGAATATAATATGCACAAATTTAAACACAAAAAACGATTCGGGAAAGTACTTGCAAAGGACAAAGCGTACAGCAAAGATTTAACATAATCAGCAGAAAAATACATATTTCTTCAGTGTTTTGCTTTTAAGGTTTCCATTCCAGCTGGGCACGATTCCCATTCTTACAGGGAGCATTATGGATTTATTCTTTGAGAGGGAAGTAAAAACTTGGACAAAATATTCAACAAGAGTTTCTGTTGAGGGAGTGGCCAGCAAAACAAAGCAATGGATAAATAGTGGATCACAATGTTATTGGCTTGAACTGATAGATGGCAATGGAAAAGCAGGAAGAGAGAATGTAGCCAGGCCCAGGGCAGGATCAGTCATTGGTACAGTTGTCTGTCTGTGACGGTGCCATGGACCTGGATGAGACCGTTCCTCTGCTTGGGGCTGGGATGCAGCAATTCCCTCAGGGCATCAGGGATGCAGCATTGCACAAATCTCTCACCCAGAGCTTTGGGCAGGGCTGGGTAATGATGCCCACTGTATTTTAAACAATAATTTTTGTTGTACTGAATAAAAGCATCAGCTCCCAGTTGTGGAAATTATGTCACAGTGCAATTTCTAAACTAATATAAAAACTGACAGTGAAAAATAGTTATCATCTGCGGTAGATATTACAGATTCCCAAATAGCTGACCTTTAATGTTTTGTACCACTACAAGTTAAATGGGTTTTACCTGCCTTACATTTGTTCTGCCTTTCGTGTGATACTGTGAAAACCATTCTGTTCAATTAGAAGAAAAATAATAGCATAGTCGGGACTCAATACAAGCCCAAACTGTTGATAAAATTCAACCAAGTCTATTCAGGGAGTGGGTCTTCCCTTAGAAAGTTTTCACTTATTTGTAGACAAGACTGTTTTACTTGAAAAAAACTGAGATTATGAAATTGGGGGAGTCTGATGTGGTCCTGTAAATTTGGACACACAGATGAGTTTTCTTCCATTAAAACAGTTCTGCATAAGAAGCAGTAAGTCTGGGAATGAAACAATATATTTGGTCATCCACACCTTTTTTACTAATTTTTTTTTTGCAAATGTAAAAATTCACAGAATACATCCTCTGTATTATATTTTTTTTTGTGCAAATTCCTTTTTAAATAGCTTTCCAAGACCCTCATACTCCTGGCATGTCATTTAAACTTTGGCACTTTTTTGTGTATGTGTTTGTTTTCAACTACAAAATATCCCTGCATATTTCTTGGTCCTCTTTTAGTCCTCAGTGATTTTTTACTACCTCTTTTTTTAAGGTGTATGTCTGGAAGTAGCCATTACATTTGGGCTTGCATACTGCCCCATTGTCCTTACTGAAAGTTGTATACAGATTTTGCAGGGTGAATACATTGTTTTATTTATTTCTAAATTAATTAATAATCCTTTATTTACTCATATGAATCACCTACTATGGGTATTATTTCTGAACCAAAGGACCTAAACTCAGGCTTCATCTAGTACTTTACGTGGTTGGCTATTTCAGACATGGAAAAGACTTTATTTTCAAGACTCATTTAAGGACAACACAGGACTCATAAATAACATGGATTTGGGTTTGCGATGACTCTACAAAGCTTCTGTTGCCACAATGTAAGCAGGAATCATGTTATCTCCTGAATTTGAAAACCATCCAACACTGTGTGAATGAGATTCTGATTTGGATGTGGGGATATACTGTAACACACTTTTCTTTTTTTTTTTTTTCATTAGTATGTAAATGGATTTTCCTAAGTGTAAAATCTAGTTCAATATTTTTCAGACAACTTGACTACCTTGAGAGTTTTTGTTATTTAAGCTGACATATTTGATAATTCTTGGGCATATGTTTTCTATTAGCCTAGTTACTCCTTTCTAATTTTCATAGAGTCTATCAAACTGTAAATAGACATCAGATATTATTTTTCTATTCCCCTATGTCCAAACAAATTATAATTTAATGAATAACGTGCGGGTTTTAATCGAACTGGAGAAGAACCGAGGATCAGATTTTACAGCTGCGGTAAACACGACCTAGCGCCACCCAGTGGGTTTTGTTAAAAAGATGTAATTTCAGCGTGTCCCACGTTTCCAAAAATCTCCATAAAAGTTTCCATGGCCAGCTGTGACTCCAAGCCCATCATAGATACAGCTGTGGTATGAGTGGGATTTACCGCAGCCTCCTTCTCTTAATCTCCAGAGGATTTCTACTTGCTGTCTAAACAGCTCACCATGTTAAATTATAAAGCATCGCTAAGGCTGCTCATGGTACTGTGAGATGATGGGTTTGCACTGGCTGCTCTTCCAGCAAAGCTCCCGGGGGCTGGTGCAGCTGCGACAGAGCTCAGGGCTCCTGCCAGGCTCCCACTGCGTGTCCTCCACCGAGGGCTTTGATGGGAAACCACGGCTCGGCCCTTTGGACTCGTCACTGGATACAATCAACCTGCAGGAGAGCTAAAGGCAGGGCAGAAAAAGTCAGCCAAGTTATGGGGATAAGCGCATCAAACCTCTGTCATGACTGCTGGTTTCGGAATCATATCCCACCTGAAATACGCCCTCCTAAGTTCCTCCTCCAGTTTCTGGAAGTGATGGTTATTTCAGAAGAAATCAATAAATGTCAGAGCGCATAAAATATGGGACAGATCAAATAAAGGTATTTCAGTATTAAAAGCTATTAATTTTGTGCAACATACGTTTGAATTACAATATTATTAAATTCCATTAAGCTAAAATGATATATTTAACTCAGACTTCAGAGTGTTAATTTCATAGTCTCCTCCAAGCTGTTCCTGCAAAGGTGTTAGGGGTAATTAACTGCCATTTTCTCAGTAATTCGGAATCTGCAATTAATCAAAATGCAGGGCCTGAGTGATTGTAGAAAACAGTAACACTTAGTTTATTATGTAGCACATTCTCATTCTGGTTGTTTTATGATGGGATCAGCTACACTTTTCCTCCAGAATTTATTATGCTTACCCTTCAGCCAATTAGTTTTTCTCACTTTACTTTAACTTAAAACCTGGTGAGTTTGTTATATATATGTGTAAGGTTGCTTGTCAGTTATATTGGTCAGAGACCTGCAGGACTGCATGTGTTTAAGCAATTAGGAACCCGGTATTGTCCAGAAAAATGGCAACTTTGCTTTCTTAAAGCAATGGCTTTTCTTTAAAAAATGGCAATGGAAAAATAGGAGCAACAAGAAAACTCCGTTTTCCGCAGCTGCAAGTGACCGGCATGGAGGGACACTCAGAGCTGGCTGCTGGGACAAGCTGTGGAGTCCACATCTACAGTTGCTCGATTGTGGATACAGCCGTGCTTCCAGATCACGCAGGCAGCATAAAATTAATTGTTACCAAGGCATTGTGACAATGATGGAGCAGAAACATCTGATTTCCATATTCAAAATCAAGCTTAAAGGTAGCATTTTCGCTGAGGTTTTCGTGTGCTGTTGGAACTGAATCCTGGTGCTTTGGCACATGTTGATTTTACAGCTAGTCTCACGGGGAAGGAGATTTTACAATTATAGCCAGTTAAGTGACTAGTTTGCCGAATGCTACTTGTGTGGATAATAGCAGCAGGCCTCCAAGATGGCCTGATGGGACAGTTGTAATTGGCTTAGTCCATTTTTGCTTCCTAGCCATTTAAACCTGCATCTGGGGTTCCTTCTCTAATTTCACAGCTGTGGTGCTGAAACACATACTGGGGGGCAGTGGAGTTTAATCAATGTTAAAAAAGATGGAAACTCTGGAGCAAACTGAACTTTGACAAGATAATTACTGATGTAAAATCATAAAAAGGACAATACTGAAAGATTTTGGCTGTTCCCAAGGGAGTGATGGTAGAAGTTAATGTCTCACTTTGATAGGATTAATGCTGACCGAACAGCGGGCAGTATGTCAGACACCCACAGCCCTACAACCTCTTTGACCAGGACATTAATTTAACACAATTATCACTTAGAAATCTCTGCTGCTGGAGATTCCTTCCTAACCTGGGTTACTAACCCCATCTCTCTGGGTGCTCAGAACACCGGGCCTTTATAATTAAAAATAGCTCACGGGTGGAGCTTGTGCTCTTATTCTGCCACTGTGATAAGAGGTGCCTTGTGTGAACACATTCAGAAGTCCTGCTCTGGGCTGGTTTTTTTCATTGCTTTTGATTTATAGGGGCCTGGTTAATGCATTTGGCAAGCCTATAGAATAGTCCTTTATGGTTAATTTCTATTATACTGGTGCTAGTGCTGCCCTCTACTGAGAGCAGAGCCCACCCTCAGCTAAAGGATGGGGTTTGTTGTTTGGCTCCTACCAGCTATTGCTTTCTCTTACTGATCTACAGTGGCCAGAAGACACTTTTTGATGGGGTCACAGTCTAGGTCAAGAGTGGTCTGGTTCACAGTGGCATGACACAGTGTACTGACAAGTGGAAGACCCAAATACATCTACAAAGTACAGGTTTGGTGCACAAAGCTGTCCTCCTAACAGCCAACGCCAAAGAATGTGGAGGCAGAGGTTTTCAGTTTGTAGATGGCATCACTAAATATAGCACTGTGGGGATGCACAATAGAAAGTGAGAGGATCAAAACCAAACCCCTGACTTGAAATAAGTGTGGTTTTAAAGATATACTATATTCCTTTTTGAATCCTGTATCCTCTTTGGGTCTGGATAATCCTAATGACTTCCAAAAGTATCTGAAAGCACTCAATTTGGCACAAATTTGGCAAGATATATTGAATACTTAATTCCCAGGGAGCCTAAAGAGAGGTGATATTGAAAGAAGTGACACAAAGTTGAGATTTCACAGCATTTTAGGTAGATGTTAGATACACACGAGAAGTGTCAGTATTATCCTAGCGATGGTTGCAGTGATGTAGTCAAAAATTGACAAGTGGTATTTCAGTCTATCTTGCATGGCACCACACAGTCTTATTACTTTGTTTTCTTGAAAAAACAGTGCCAACATATATTTCTGTTTCTCGGTTCCAAAAATATAAAATTATATGGAAAGAGGAAAAAAAGGGTCTTGTATTTCTTTTAGGCTGAAAGAGAAATGCACAGGAAAGTGAAGTAATAGAGAAATTTAGAGAAAAGGAAAACTTAGGAACAGATGTCATTGTTTATTTTTATTTCTCTCTCCCCCTCCTTATGATTATAATAAATTACCTCTTTTTGCAATGATTAGGGAAGAAGGGGATTACAGCAAGGTTGGACAGAAGCAGCAGATAAAACAGAATATAACCCCACTTAAGTCCTCTATTCAACCTCATTCCGAGATGGAATTCAAGCTACTGTGTGAATCTGGTGCTTTAAATGAGTGAAGCTGTCAGAATAGTGAACTGTCTTTAGACACACTAAAAAAATCTGAGGTGGTTTTCTATCCGGTCCTTGAATTGATTTTTATATTCTGTTATGGATTAACTAGATCACCCACATATCTGGCTATTTTATGTTGCTTAAAATGTGAAGAATAGGAAAGGCAAGTAAGGATTCAGAGATGTCAAAAGTAAGGGTCACGTCAAAAAACCAGGGTCATTCCACATATTTCTGTGCAACCTACAGTATAAAAGACATTTATATTGTTGACGAGAAGGCTGGTTTGTCTGAACTGTTTGTAACACTTTAAATTACTAATGCTGAAGAAGCAATTTAGTCAGCTACATTTTTAACTGTTCATCCTGTTTGCCTGCTTTTTTCATACCTGAACTTGGAAAATCAAAGCAGACATTTTTACAGCAGATTTTTAGCTCTTTGTTCCAAGTGTGTTTGTCACGTTCCAGACTTTAAAATAAGATCCAAGTCCACTCCACGTTGTAATCCACCCCTAAAGTTTTCCAGGCTGAATAAAAGTATTGTTAATCACCTTCACGTTATTTTCTAATACAAGCACTGAGATCAAGTAGATAGCAAAAAGTACAAATCCTAGCAACAAACCTCTGTGTTTTCATGAACATGAATATGACAAATTGTTTTCAAACTTCAGTGACACTAACTTCTGTGATAAATGCATGGCCTTATTAGCAGTTTCCACTTTGGAAACCCTCCTGTGTTAGAACACAAATAAAATGCTTTTTGGTTTGGGGGGATTTTTTTTGGTTTTGTTTTTGTTTTCTTTTCTTTATAGTCAGACAAATCATGCTATTTATCTACCCTGTAGAGGAAAACCATTATGTGGTTTCAGCAAGTTGTAACTGAGTGGAGACTCTCAGGTCATGGAAAGCCAAGAAGGTCTCAAAAAATAGATATTGATGAACTAAAACCAAAATTATTGGGAGCATCTCCGCCTAGCCTGAATCACTTGGAAAATCTTAAACAGGGTCAAAATGCGTGTGGATTGTCATGAGCCACACAAATTCATCTTTTAAAAGGAATTGTTAAGTTTTCTTTTAATTTATGAACTACTACTTCTCACAAAAGCATAGGACAAATGGCTTCTTACCTTCTCCTCCCATAAAACCATATGAAGCTTTTTGCCAGGCTAGTAAGCATTAGCAAAAATGTTAATGTTAGTTTTGTATTGTAGGAATCTATCTCCTGGGATACAGACACAGTAGCATGATTTACAGCTTTACCGTATTAAGGTTCTTTAAGTTTCTGCACACGTTGCAATTTTAATAGAATGTGTACATTCTTTCTGCACTCAAATGTTTTTTGTATTATACTTTGTTCTATTAAAAAATGACACATATGAAACTGCACTTAGGATTAAGATATGACTGCTTCATTATATAATTCTCATACTTTAAGGAATGATTTCCTTAAAAATGGTTCAAGCTGAAACTTGGCATACAACACTTTAGTTTGGGGAAGGCTGGGATGCAGAATGGTTTTACAAAGTTTCACGTAAATCAGCCTTGTCATTTTTTTATTATTTTTACAGAAGACCACAACACCCGTTTGAGTACCATTTCTTGTTCTCTTAATATTTACCAAGTCTTAAATAGAAATAAGTTATTTTTCTGAGTTGTTTTCACAGTCTTTTCTTGTCAGTTTAAATGATTGTTTCATCTTAAATAGAAAGTTTACCGAGTCTCAAATCCTACTTAGCACTTGTTTTGCTTCTCTCAAAGCCTGTGTAGTGATGAATGTTTTAAGTTAATTTAGTGCTGTGAAAGGTGCCAAACTGTCAGACATGGAAACTAAAATAGTCTATTTGTGCTGAGAATGTTTATTTTATTTTATTGTTAAAATTGCAGTTGGAAGCTTCTCCCGCTTTGTGCAGCCACGAAGACCTGTACCATTGGCGGACATGGGAGCTGGTGACAGGGATGAGGCTGTAAATGGAAGTTTGCTGGCTGATCTGTGCAATGGAAAAGATGACCTGGCACAGAGCACTGCATTTTAAGTACTTCTAGGATACTCATCTCCCCCCTCGCCAGTCTATCCAAAATTTTTCTGAAGGCAAAGGAAATCACACTGGGATAAAACAGTGTTTGATAGAGACTCATTGTCAATATACAGCAAAAAGATCATTAAAGTAATTTCCCATGATTAAGCACGGTGCGAGCTACTGTCAAGACCTCTTAGCTAGAAACTGTCCCCAGTTGCTCCTCTGCAAATCTAATTATTCAGCTAATTTCCCATAGTCACAAAAGCAAAATAGTAAGATATGCATTTTCTCTGGTTAGGGATAGCAACTTTGGTTCATTTTGTACCAGTCCAGTACAAAGTACATCCTTCTTTCTTCTATCTCCTTATGATTTTAATTTAATTTAATTTTTTTTTTTTAGGTTAGGAAGGAATTAACCTATGTCTTCTAAATATGTACATCCAAAATGAATAGTAACTGACAGATTTGTGCAGACATATATTTCTTGGTGCTGTTGAATTGGGAATTTATTCCCATTTTAGTTGTATCTTCTTATTATTTTGCATTTAAAACAGTACAGTACAGAAAGAGTGGACTCTTTCACTCCTGGGGCAAGGACCTACATTCTCAGAAACAACCACTAGAACTATGTGAGTTAGAGAATATGTCCTAATGTACCTTTAACAAACCACTGTTTGTTATTTTTCATTAAGTTTATATTCTCTTACCAGAAGCATTTTGTTGGTAACAAATTAATAAAAATAACTCAAGCCCTTTGGGTGGGGGGACTTTTTTTGTAGCTCTTATATCTGCTACAGTCTGTTCAATGTCAATGTGTTAGTGCAGGGATATGGCTATAACATTCTTGCATGTGAAGCTGTACATCAGGCACACTTTAACAGATTTATGTCATCAACCCCCACACAGTATTAATCATGCTTCAAGGTCATTTTTAGCTATCAAAGTAAGTGCCTTAGTAAAAATTGCCAAGGCAGCTTTCAAGCCAGGCCAGTTGCAAGTTTTCAGGTGCTGGAAAAGGAAAAAAAAAAAAAAAAAAGGAAACTAAAAAAAAAAAGCTGAGGAATTCACAAAACAAGTTTCTTGGCAAAGTGTCCATAAAGGTCTGTGATGGGAGAGTAACCATTCATCAGCATACATGCAAGCTGTCTCTGTTATGGAAACCAGGGCACATTTAAAGGAAAAATAAACAGATTTATCAGTCTGGTTACAATTTTATGAAGTACAACATTGAAAGGTTTCCCCTGTCTGTTTCAGACACTGACAAGATAAACTAGACATGGCTCAGGCTGAATGTGTCCCTTCTGTCAGGTGCTATGATAAGTATGAAAAGCCAGGTATGCTTCACACACGGTCTCCAAATAAATCTCAGACAAGGTTTATGTTCTTTCATTTTGTTTTCCATATTTCATCATCGCTGAAGCCAAACAATCAGTGACATAAGATTTGGGGATGTTTATTACCACACCAAATGGCTGAAGCCTGGAAGTATGGAAAAACACATCAAATTGTTGGTTTTATGGGAGATCATGCTGACATTTAGTAAAAAATATTTCACTTATAATCACTTGGGAATTCCTCTGTTTCCTTTACATTTTGGAGAGCTCGGTGATAAGAAGATGATGGTTTTCTGGGTGAAATTCAATTATAAAGGCTGTGCAGGCACAAGAGGCAGCCTGAAGAACACTTAAAATACATTAGCATTTTACCAGCCTATGGGTACCAAATACTTGCTGTTGAGAAAATTCAAGAGCTGATCAACGCTCTCAGTGTTTCTACATTAAGTTTAGGATTATTTTTCACATAAATGAAGCTTGGAGGTATTGTTATTAGGAAGACAGAACACAAATGTTACAAGTAAGGATGTCTGCAATGAGCTCCTTTTTCTCCTGCTTCTTCCTCTTCTACATTATGCTCCCAGAAGCCCTTTCTTTTAAAAGAGACACAAAATGTCACACTAAAAGAACTTTAGTTCTTTTAGTTTTTAGTTCTTTTTAGTTCTGGTCTAGTGGGAGGTGTCCCTGGCGATGGCAGGGGGTAGGAACTCGATGATCTTTAAGGTCCCTTCCAACCCGAACCATTCTATGATTTTATGAAAAATTACAGAAGGTGAGAGTTTGGCATCAGGTTTTTTTCTAGGTTGAGCTCTTCAGTATTCACTTGTTTTTCTTTTCTTATCCCATGTTCCTCTGAGATAATTCATGCAACTGAGCTCTTGAGATTTTGCCTCAATTTTTTTAAAAAAACCAGAGCTGATGTCTTCACTTTGATGTGCTTGTGAACTTCACAACAGGGCTGGCAGGTTTCCCAGGAAACCTGCCAAGATGCTCAAACTACCTTAAAACCAAGGCCGTGAGCTGCACAGGAGCCTGCTATGGGCTTTCAGGTTCACAGTCACCTTTGCTGGCACCTGCCCTGTTTGAACAATGCTGACATTGAATATAGAGTATTTCCATTGCCCAGTCCTTCATTTGTAGCAGCTGGGGTTACATGAACTTGTGGAGCTCAGTGGGTTTTATTGCATGATGCACAAAAAACTGGCTTGATCATAGAGGGTCAAAATAACAGCCAACTTAAATATGAATGAAAAATCTAGACCAAACAATCAGGGGGGAGTGAGGGGGCAGGGAAGCTCTGTTTTAATTAGAGCAATGACGTTCTTGTTCAGGACAGGATGGGAAAGCTGTATGAGACATGATGTTGAGAAGTCAGCCAGAGATTAAACCATAACTTTGCACTCAATACACAGAAGGAATCAAAAAATTATTCTGAGAGAGCTGAGCATCAGAAAAGTCTGTCAAAGAGTACCACTTGGTAACACAAGTAGGAAAAAGATGCTTTTTTTTTTTCTGATGTGTACATAAATTTTAAATAAAATTACATAATTTTGTGACAAGAAATTTTTACCTTTACCAAAGTCCAACTTTCTCCAAGAGCAAGCACTTCAGCAGAAGAAAAGTAATATGCCATCTGTTACTCTGTAGGAATAAAAGACATCATGTTACATCAGAACGGAGACTGCAGATACTTTTTTGTGCTGAGCTTTTTAACGGCTTGACGCTGCCGATTACATGTTCATAAAGGAGAATGGAGATATTTTCTACCACTCAGGAAAATGAAAGGGGTTGATTTCATCCAGCTACCCTGCCAACATCTTCAAATAGGGAACCATAACAAACTGACTGTTTACAGGCTCCATCTGCCCACAATGAGAATTACACTCCCTGTTAGGGAGCAGTTGACTCTGTTGGTACTTTCTAATGAAGATCATGGTTATTTTCCTCTATTTGCTAGATCCTCAGGTACATAATCTTGAGTTTGACCTCAATAATTGCTATTTAGATTCTTGTGATCAGATTTAAGGACTGGAGAATGTAAAAACCAAATTTTCTTATGTAAATATGTTTGTTATTTATGAAAATGAATAGGAAAACCATACAAAGCAACAGATTGGTGGATTTACACTATAAATACAGAAAACTGGAAAGGCTTTTCAC
>KZ505892.1:470857-493285 GCA_002844005.1 Limosa lapponica baueri
GGGGCGGGGCGGACGTAGGGTTCGACGTGCGGCCCGGTTGTGGCAGCGCCGCGATGCGGGGCGTCCCGGGGAGGCGGCGAAGCTGCCCCGAACCACCGCGCCGGTTGTTTCGGCGTCAGAGGGCCCCGGGGCTTGTGGGTGTCCAGGGTCCCGGCCCCCCAGGCTCCTGCCGGCCGCCTGTGCCACAGCCCCGGGCCGGTGGGGTGGCCTGTGGCTGCCCCTGGAAGCAGGGGTTTGTCTCCACAACCCGTCTGTATGGTCCCAGGCGCACCATTTACCGCCTCTTCAGATGATACCTCTGTGATCGGCATCACTTATTCTCTCTTCTCAAATGATTTTGCATCCAAGGATCACCCACGCCCCCTCACGGGGGTTCAGTTACTCCATAAACCTAAGTCAAAAGTTTGGTAGTGTAGACATAAGACTGTGCTATGGTGTAATTGTAAATTTAAGTTGAACATACGATGATTCAGACAAAAGACACAACATCAAATTACCTTAAATGCTCTTCTTCATATATGGCACTTCTAAGAATGCAGAATTTGTTTTCTGTTACTAGGGCCTAGGTCTAATTTGTGCATATAATGAGCAATTTCATAACACTTGTTAACCACATACTAAAAGACAGAAGGAGAAGGAAGAAAACTTAGAAAAAGTCATAAAAAGGGATGCAGGTGAACTGTACACTGCAATCACTTAGTTCCATCTAAACATGAGGAGGAACTTCTTTGAGAGTGGCAGAGCACTGGATGAGGCTGCCCAGAGAGGTGGTGGAGTTGCCACCCCTGGAGACATTCAAAACCCACCTGGACGTGTTCCTGTGCAACCTGCTCTACGTGACCCTGCTTTGGCAGGGGGGTTGGACTAGAAGATCTCCAGAGGTCCCTTCCAACCCCATACCATTCTGTCATTCTGTAATTCTGTGACCTACAAAGTGAGACACAGGAATAGCAAGAAAAAAGCTTGTTTTCCTGCTGTGACAAGTGGAACTTGTGGCTGATGAGTGAAGACTTTGTCCAGAAAAGTCAGTCAGCCTTTATATAAGCATGGAGTTGCACAGTGTTGCCTTAAGAATTAATTTTAACCTGGTTTAACTGAACTGGTGCAAAACATTGAAAAAGTATTCTTGCTTTGATTTAAATCTCATATCAGCTTAGCTTGTTTTAGTAAATGTACACTGTCAAGCTGATTGAATCCACATGGGGAGTTACAAAAATAATTTTTTAATATATCAATTTTATTAAAAGTGTTAACATTTCTTTACATTGTGGAGGCTTCAGAAACACTGTTGCTCTATAAAAACAAGCCTTATATCAGATGACATAAATCCTTGAACTCCCTATAAAATGTTAAGTGATGCAAAAGCCTTTGAAACTACTATATTTTTATAGGTTTGCCTGAACGCGCTGTGAAGACAGGACATTGTTAGTTTTCACAGGTAAAGCAAACAGTATAATTTGCAGTACTTTACTCAAGTTAAGTTGCATTAGTGTGAAAGAACTGACATAAAAATGGCTTTCAGATGTCGGACTGAACTTGCAAAATTGAAAGAGAAAATGTCTAGAACTACTGTAATCTGTATTCTCTTGTGGCTTTAATCCTCCAACATATTTTATGTCTGTTGAAATTAATTGTATGTTGTATACTCTCAGCTTTTTGGAAAAAATATTTGTATTTTTTATTTCATCTCTTCAGATCATATTTAATCCTTTCAATGTGCTTTCAATCTTGGTTAAAGACTTCATACAACAACTGCATCCACTTCTATTTCTAAATGAAATATGCATTTTATAACTCTTATTTATGAGTGGATTTAATTTGCAGTGAGAACATATAATGCATAAAGGGTTACACTCAACTTTATCCAGGATAATAAAAAACTAACTCTGCTCCTTAAATAAAAACTCTGAACAAGATGGAAAGGCAGCATGAACAAAAATGTGAGGTTTTGTCTTTCCCCCTGTAGGCAGGTTGGATGAGATGGTGCCAGAAGGGTTTCCTCCCTCTGCTCCTGTAGGAATCCGGGGTTATCCCTGTGGACTTCTGTCCCCGGAAAACTCCTTACTCTTGTGTGCCGTACCCTGGAGCACGCAGCACATGCCCTCTCTGGCAACCTACAGAAAGTCTCACTCTTAACAGGCTGCAAAAATTGTTTTGCTTTGTGTCAGGCACTGTAAACTGAAAACCTGCAGCAAAATAATAACGTCTTAAAACCTAGAGATACTATATGGGGCTTACAGAGGGCTGGGCTACACCCTGAACTATGTGGACAAGGCCAGTAGTCTTCAAAGAGGGTGGTATTTTAGCATCCGCTCTGTCACTTGGCCTGGAAGCCAATAAACCCAACTCATAAACTAAATCCACTTGGTCTGGAAGCCAAGAGTCGCTCCCCAGGGCAGATGGTGCTGTGGTCACGTGCAGGTATTTGTGTTGAGATCAGGTCTGTACTTTCTAATTGAATCTCCATTTATCCCTGCTACGATGCCTTGGTTTTCATTGCAAAGTGCTCTTGGGTCTTCCAGATCTCCTTTCAGGCTAAAGTAACCTGGAGAATGAGCTTT
The DNA here is from genome assembly GCA_002844005.1 of Limosa lapponica baueri. Lineage (NCBI taxonomy): Eukaryota > Metazoa > Chordata > Aves > Charadriiformes > Scolopacidae > Limosa > Limosa lapponica. The sequence continues at coordinate 473,419 of KZ505892.1, forward strand.
AAATCCTAATGGTCACTAAGTGTATGGGGTCAGGCCAGAGCTAATTCAAAATAGCCCTCTTGAAACCCCTTTCGTGATGATACCTGGTCCCAGCACTAGTTTTTTTTTCTCTGCAAGTCCACACCTGTCAGGTCACACTGCTTGCTGATGCAACACAGCCTGTTTGAACCAAAAGCAGCATTGTCTTGTGGTCTCCTAGAGACTTCAGACCCACCGTATGACTTGGGCTTTCATTACCTCATTGTAAAAGCTGTCCTGAAGAAAGAGAGGGATCTCAATCCAGCTGCCACCTCGCCCTGTCACAGTTCAGTTCTTAAAACCACCTGGACCCTAACATTCAAATCCTGATATCCCCACATCCATTTCTAGTCTTCTTTTTTCTTCCCTAGTTGTATATCTTCTTTTCACTTCTCGATGTTAGCTTTCAGTTTAAAAACAGTCTGTCTCAGCTGACCTTTTAGCAGCTCTGACTGCAGTGAGCCTGTGTCCAAGAGGCAGCTAAAATCAATGTCTAAAACAGCACAGCGTTGATACGTTTGCCAAGTCTCACAGTGGCTGATAAAACTCTGCTGAGCCTGTTTTTCTCTAGTGGTCAGGTTGCCAGTAACAATCGGGACCAAAAACAAAAGCTGCATTTTCAATCACTGCTGTTCTTTTCCTTTCTGTTTTATCTGTGTTTGTCTTGTTTTCTCTTTATGGAAAGAAAGCCAGACTGCAGTCAGGAGACTCATTAACAGCCACATATCCAGCACCTCTCAGCTGATCTTTGCTTTTTTTTCCCATATGGTTGTTGCCATCTTCAATCCAGGTTTCTGAATTGACATTGTATGTTGGGTAGAAGCCTTGTCCAACTGCCCATTCATGCTCTTTTGTGGCAGCTGCAGCTCATTCATGCAGAGGGCAGCCTCCATCCAGCATTAAAATCCTGGAAGTTTTAGCTGCCATGGAATGTACTGCATCTTGTGCAGAGTGGAAGACCGCCTGTGGCACTTTGCTGGAGTAGAACACCACCTCTTAGGGCCACGTGCTCCCAGCACTTGGTGCATTTTGAAATTGAATCCATTCCAGGTTCCTCATCACACAACTCGTGCTCTATAAAAAAAGAGAAATGAAGAAATGCCTCACAGTTACAAAGAAAGGGTGGATACAGTAGAAAACTCATGCTCAGATTATTTTTTGTCAAATATTTTAGCTACATTTTTCAGATGGTGTCGTAATAACCTACAGTATTTTTAATGACAAATCTTGCTCTGGTAATTAGAATGAAGAATCAGTACTCAAACTCTCAGTTCTGTTTGAAGTTGTATTATATGGTAATAGGTTTGCTTCAATACCTTTGACCCTCATCCCAAATAGAGACTAATCCTAGGATGTTTGGCCAGCGAGAATTAAGCATCGAAATTACATATAGGGTCTCAACATATGGCCCTAAATATGGAATTCTGTTAGGCTAGTTTTGTAAAGTGTTTTTGAGAGAGCCACCATTCCATTACACACAAAATTGATCAATGTTAAGGGATTAGGTAAAGTTACAATAGTTACAGTAGTAAAAACTCATTTGTCTGGAAATATGAGAGGAATTAAGTTATTATTCCCAGGCAAAAATATAATTTAAGCAAATAAGGGATGATAAGGTGAATACTGTTTTTTCTCTAAGAAAGACGTTGACCAAAGAAAGTAGATTCTCCTGTCAGTACGTCGGGTGTCTCTGTATTATTGGCTTTGTACATAACGAAAATGTACCAAATACTGCTGAAAATCCACCAGATGGCACACTAAAGCCTTGATACTGAAAAGTGGCATCCAAAAGAATGATAGTAACTGCATGGCAGGCTGAAAATTTAAAGTGCATATGCAGACTGTGATGTGTAGGTCAATCTTTAATAGCTAGGAAATTACTTAAAGAAACATTAAGGGGAAGATATGCGATAAGACAGCGATTATGTTAAATTTTTGCAGCTAATAATTTGTCTTGATTTGTAGCGACATTTATGATTATTGTAGTTTAACCCCAGATGGCAACTAAGCACCACAGCACTACTCTCTCACTCTGCCCGGTGGGATGGGGGAGAGAATCGGAAGGGTAAAAGTGAAAAACCCATGGGCTGGGATAAGGACAGTTTTATAGGTAAAGCAGAAGCCATGCACACAAGCAAAGCAAAACAAGGAATTCATTCACTGCTTCCCATGGGCAGGCAGGTGTTCAGCCATCTCCAGAAGATCAGGGCTCCATCACATGGAACGGTTACTTGGGAAGACAAATGTCGTAACTCCGAACGTCCCCCACTTCCTTCTTCTTCCCCCAGCTTTTTATTGCTGAGCATGACGTCACATGGTGTGAAATATCCCTTTGGTCAGTTGGGGTCAGCTGTCCCAACTGTGTCCCCAGCCAACTTCTTGTGCACCCCCAGCCTGCTCACTAGTGGCGTGGGGTGAGAAGCAGAAAAGGCTTTGACTCTGTGTAAACCCTGCTCAGCAATAATGAAAAAAATCCCTGTATTATCAACACTCTTTCCAGCAGAAATCCAAAATGTAGCCCCATACTAGCTACTATGAAGAAAATTAACTCTATCCCAGCCAAGACCAGCACAACGATGTCTGGGATGGACATCTAGAAGTTGGGGACTGGCTAGATTTGCCTTTGGGCCTTTGATTCTCCAAGTCGGTTGCTGCCTTCCAGGAAATGGCTGATACGGCTGGCCATCAGTATTGCCAACACTGTGAATAACTTTTCGGGAGATAAAACATCTCATCTCTAAATATATTACTGAAAGAACTGTGTCCAAGTAGCTCCTTGGCCTTACATCTGTGGGAAAGAGAGAACCTGCCATGGGATGGCTGGTTCTGTGGCTGTGGTGCCCCTCTCCAGCTTTGCTGGTGTTTGAAGGCATAGTTTCAATGATAGAGACATCATGACCTGTGGAGATCTGGCTGTTGATCTGATGCCGAGTCTCTCCTCCATGTTTCCAGTGAGTGGGTGAAGTGCGTTCAGATACTGGCTGAAAGTACAGCAAATAATGTGAGAATGTGACTTTTCCCATGTATACAAGAGGTGATGTTGCCACAGAAACCAGGGAGGGAAACGGCCTGTGCCAGCGTAAAGAGCAGTAAGGCCTACCCACAGCATTATAAATATAAATTCTGACGAATTGTGCTAATAAATGAGATGGATGCACAGGTTGTAAATGGGGTAAATGAGGTGTCTCTTAACAATCTGTCTGTGTTATTTTGCTGTTCATACTCTATGAAACTTCAAGCAACCCTTTACTCCAGCTCTTTCAAAATTGCAAGGAAAGATAGGAATTAAGGATCAACAGGGGATTGCCTCCAGAAAAACCAGCTGCTATTAATTTTAAGAGTTGAAAATGTCTTTTTGCCATCCTGCTTTATGACTCCTGTACTTCTTCAAGATACTACAGAAGACAAAATAATACTAGTTCTCTGTCTTTTTTGTGTCTGTATCCTGTTAAATCATGTAAAGAATTGTGAAGACATTTATAATGAATTGAAGAACATTCAGACATTTAGACCTATATCCTTGCCCAGACAAAACTCTAGAAATTATATAGTGTTTGCTGAGGCACAGAAATTTTTAACTTACAGGGCTATTCCAAATTTTGCGTGTCTTACCACTATTTTTTTTTTTAATGGAAAACTGTTAATCCTTCTGGCCTGGAGACCTGGTCCCCAGTCTGAGGAATTTGCCATTTAAGAGAGATACAAAGTAACCACCCATTTGAACAAAAGATATTTGGTTTTATCTGCTGGGCTGCTTTCAAACTAAAGCCCCAGTCCTGCAGTCTGATTTTTGCAAGTGAACTTCAGGAGGGTTGACATTCGAGAAGTGTTAAAAACAAGGGTGAGGAATTCAGTTATGTGGATATTTGTTTTCTCTTCAACTACAGACTTTAACAGGTAGATTATCACCTGTATTTATGGTAACAAATTATTCTGTTTTCTTTTGTTTGTATTTTCCTTTGCAGTTCGAGGTATATGCTTTTCTATTGAAAGACTGAAAAAATGAAGCCTTTACCCCAAGTGTGATGGAAATGAGAGACAAGCCTTTTTGAGGTTCAAAAATGTGACTAGGTTTTGTTTTGTGACTATATGGTTTTGTTTTCGATCAAATATGGATTTGTTTGAATATCATTGAAAAAGTTATTCTCGTTGTATTTCCAGCCTACAAGAATGAGAAAAAATACCTCAAATCTGATGGGAATTCTGTTCTCATATTGTAAACCAAAGAGGCTGAGTAAGCATCATAACATTTGGCTGTTTATTCTGTTTACTCTCCCAAAATACTGGGATTCCTATTCCAGGAATATTCTTTGTTAACTGTAAGATAAACTTTTAATTATTTTGAATTAGTATATGATATATGAAGATCTGCCTAAATTATGAATAAATTCTTCCTCAATCTCTGCTTGAAGGTGAGCATTAAAAAAAAGTCATCAGTGTAAAACAATTCCAGATTTATTACTTTTCTGCTGCCCTTCTCAAGAGGTGTATACCACTCCAGAAAATCTTTAATGTCATTGATTTCCTTAGAAGAGCTGAGCCTTTGACTATCAATAGCAGCATTATCTACCTTCAGGCAAATAAAGGATAGTAGTCATTATTCTGAGTGGATACTGAAGAGCTCGATGTCACCATTTGCATCTGAGCAGAGCAGCTCTAGGTGCTGAAGGAAATGCACCTGTAGTAATTTAGATAATCTCCAATGTACTGTGCCTATAGTAGCTCTTACCTTGAAAACTATTTGAGTGTCCCTCACCTCTAACTGATTCAGTCCTAGGTATCTCTTCATGCCTGAATGATATCTCTGAATGATAGGGCTTAAGAACAGTCCTAGGATAATTTTTAGGCAATTGCCAGGTTGTCCTAGTTTAAAGAGAGAATTTCTGTTCTCTCTTAACTTCCTGCTGAGTTCATGGTTTAGTTTGGCAGCTCACTCATTGAACTGATTCAACTGCTTACCATCACATCCATCCACCCACATGCAAAAATCCCAAGATAACATAAGTCATGGTTATAGTAAAAAAAAAAAAAATCAAAACAAAAACCATAGCAAACAGCCAACCACCCAACATCCAAAGCAAAACAAAACATGAGAATCAGGGATTCTTCTGTGAGAGTCATGACAAAAGTATGATTTTAGTGTTCCCTAGACTGGTGAAAGTAGTAAAAAAATAAATGCAGCGTGGTCAAAATGCTGCTCTCATTTCAGATTCTCTTTTCACTTACCCAAATCCCTTAAGAGCATGAGAAATTTCTGAAGTGCAGCATTGTCCTTTATGTAAATTTAGATGTGACATTAATCACAAGGTTCTCATCGTTATTTTTACCATCACCATCTTCCTGGAAGCAAATGAGATGGAACAGTCAAATCCCAAGATACGTGTTAGTCTTCACTCAAGCAAATTTCAACTGAAGCCAAAGGAATTAGTCTGAGTAAAGACCAGTGCGACGTGCTTGCTCCATTGTAGAGGTACCTCAGTATGGCCCTCAACGTCACACCCATTCTCCAAGGCAAAGGTGTCTGTCTGATAGAAGTGTAGCCCTTGGTTGCCATGTGGACCATGCGGTGCTCTGTGTTTCCACTCCTGCCCAACATGCGGTATCCTGCCAACTCTGCCAGTGCCGGCTCACACACAGCACAGGCAGTTACTTACCCACCGAGTAGCTGCTGTAGAAGTCCCTTGCGTGTGATGGAGGGAGGGTGTAGTGCCTGCTGTGCTCCTGTTTACTCTAGAGGTGGACCCCTTGAGCTGACCTATATTAATGCATATAGCCAGCAATTATTCATGTCATTTTAAAACACACAAAAGACAAGAAATATGAATGGCATCTTCATGAAACAATGGCAAATTGGAAGTGGTGTAGTTATTAGCGTCATGTAGAGTAATAAAATATTATGATGCAGTGGATCTGCTTTCCTTTGGGCTTTAGAAATCTACAGAGGGATCTGAAGACTTATGAATACATTATAAAAGTACATCTGTTCTGTATGTGAGTAATAGAATCATAGAGTGGTTCAGGTTGGAAGGGACCTTAAAGATTATTGAGTTCCAACCCCCCTGCCATGGTCAGGGACACCTCCCACTAGACCAAATTGCTCAGAGCCCAATCCAGCCTGGTCTTGAGAATAACCTACTTTGTCTCTAGTTCTCATATCTGCATAATGCAGTGGAACTCTTTTCAAGTTTTTATTGGACCTCTTCAAAAGTACCAACTTGACTCTGAATGGAGAGAACTCTTTTTCTGTTTCGTTGTGAAAAGAGATGTAAAGGATCTGAAAGCTGAAGTGTCTTGACTTAAAGCCAAGACTGAGTTTTTACTTTGATTTCAGTATGGTCTGGATGGGGCCTTTAGAAATGGTTTCTGCCCCTGCTACACGGGATTAACACAGTAGCAATCTTTGAGCACTCTGGCTAGTAAGACACAGACAGTTGAGTCCCACTTAGCCAGTAAATATGGTTAATGAAATATTACTAATATCTTCAATGAGTAAAGGACATACACTGCTGTGCCATATTTGATGCAGAGAAACGATAGTACAATAGCTATATAATGGAGAGGCTGAGAGAGTTGGGTTTGTTTGGGCTGGAGAAGAGAAGGCCGAGAGGGGAATTAATTGGCTCTCTTCAACAACCTAATGTTTAGCTATGGAGAAGATGGATCCATAGACTTCCTGGCGGTGCACAGTGAAATAATGAGAGGTAATGGGTACACGTTGCAGCAGGGAAAATTCTTACTAAATATGAGGAAATGTTTCTTTACAGTCAGGGTGATCACACACTAGAACAGGTTGCCTGGAGAAGCTGTGGGATCTCTGTTCTTTGAAATACTAAAAAAATGCTTTGGACCAGATGGCCTCCGAAGGTCCCATCTGACTTAAATTATTCTATGAGTCTAGATTAAATGACAGCTTCATTACAGAAAAATAAGTATTTGGCAGTGACACAAACAGGGCCATGGCAGTCTTTTAAATCAGAGTTCATACTAATAAAAGCTGAGGAAAGCAGAACAGATAGAACTGTGCCCTGCAGCAGCCCTCAATCTGTCCTGTGGTCTGAGACACTATTTATACATCTACATTTATACATTTACAAGGCAGACATCAGCAGAAGCATTCTAGATGCCTTGGGGAGTGCTTAGAAAGTACTCTCTAGTTGCAAGCTGAGACAGTATAGGATACACATTAATATACTCCTCCTGCTCTTGGGACAAATAGAGGCCATAGCTCCATTGTGTCAATTTGTCATGGACAGAGACTTCTCCAGAGACCCTGGTGGTTGTTAGCTTATTCCAGGTGTGGTATCACCAGTTGTGAGTAGAAGGGAAGGATCATCTCCCTCAACCTGCTGGCAATATGTTGTCTGCTGTAGCCAAGGATACCATTTGCCACCTTCGCAGCAAGGGCATATTGCTGGCTCATGTTCAACGTGGTGTCCACCAGGACCACCAGGTCATTTTCTGCCAAGCTGCTTTCCATCTGGGTGGCCCCCATCATGTAGTGGAGCATGGGATTGTTTCTCCACAGATGCATGACTTTGCACTTCTCTCTGTTCAATTTCATGAGGTTCCTGTCAGCCCATTTCTCCAGACCGTCAAGGTCCCTCTGGATGGCAGCACAACCCCGTGGCACGTCAGCCACCCCTCCTCCTCTTGTGTTATCTGCAAACTTGCTGAGGTTACAGTGTGCCCCATCATCCAGATCATTAATTAAGATGTTCAACAGGATGCCATTATTCAGTTAAACAGATGTTAAACAGTAATGCCACTGTGGTTGTTATCCATAAAATAGCAACCACCTTTCACCAAAAATTGCGACACTGCAGTTGCTGAGTTCTGCAGTATTCATCTCAACTTGAATCAGGAAATAAATGTCCTAGATGCCACTCTGTGGTTACTGTTGGTTCACTGACATTTAATTAATGACGTTTGTTGTACTGCTGCTCAGCAGATATTTCGGATTGCGTAGTATATGGTGGATGAGGCAAAGCGTAACTAACATGTTTACCCAGCACAACAGCAGGGTATTACGTCAGCGTACTTTGCAAATTGAAATAGGCCTTCTCAAAGCACTCTGTGCTCCAAAAATAACGTGACCCTCCAATTGCAACTCTCAGCACTGCTCAGTATTTTGACATTGCTGATATTTGCTAGTGATCAGGTGCTGAAAGAAATTGGCAATATCACATTGCCAGCCCCCGGTTGGACAGCATTCTAAATCTCAGCTCTTCAACACTTAGGCACACAGATCACTTTGCTCTGAAAACAGACTTCGGTGAAACCACTTGTGCTGGTGGATAAACACACACCAAAGGGTTGGCAAGGGCTGCAGTCTTAGGTGCAGTCCATAGGCAACGTAGCTGCCCAGGCTAGGCTGGCCTTTGACAAAAAGGGCAATCCAGTAAGAATTTGAATTAGGAGTTTAAATTATTCTCTCACCAGTGAACCAGCCTCCTGGGCTCATCCAGCACTCTGTAGTCTCCCCACAGAAGTTTGGAGGAGAGGAGTCTAGGCCAGGACAGCTGGGCACAGAGCAGTCATTTTAACTACTTGTGCTTAATGCTGATCTTGCATATAATATACAGAGCCCATATTCCCCTTATATATTCTTATAAGCAAGACATATAAATGAGAACTTTTATTGAAATCAGTGTAACCTCTCACAGGATATTTCTACATTGCATGCATTTTTGTGTATTAGATATATGTGAAAGATGAGAGACGTGAGTGGGAAGCTGAAATGCTAAGTGTATTTATTTATATAAGTTTATATTTGGAGCTTAGTGAGCTAATAGTGAAAGAATTTAAAGAATACATATACATTTTAAGGAGGAATTTGAATCTACAGACAGCTTGATTGAATTGTACAATTAGAATAATTTGCACTTACCACATAGACATTATCCATGATTTATACTTTGTAAACATCTATATTAGTGTGTTTTGCATGGCTTTAAGAGTATTTGCTTTTGTTTTCTTTAATTAAATTAATTTCTTGTAAATATCTCCAGCTATTTGTGATACTTGTGAGTACTCCTATCAACAAAGGAGCTCAAATATGCTAAAAGAAAATGATCTGATTTCCTGAAATACATGTTAAACATGCAGCTTAGCTGTTTGAGTATTCTATCAGCAAAATCAACTAAAAAGCATTCCTCTTGGGGCTGGCTACCATTATTATGGCATTATTTGAGATTAGTAAGAAGCTCATGGTGTGTGATTTCCTTTTTTATTTTTTATTTGTCACTACTGGTTAGGTTAATAAGCAGCTAAAGGGTATAATAGTCCTGTTGAACTGGTGAGGCAGAGCACACTGGAACTTCTTTCTGGTAGAGATAAGAAGCCATATATTACTGCTGTTAAAACACTTCTTTTTGCTGTTGCCATAAAAAAGTTTCTCGAACACCTAACACTCTGGAAACACAATAAATTTTTCCTTTAAAATTATGATCATATAAATGGTGGTTTCCTATACCATTTTTGTAAGCCTAATTCTGTGTTTATGTTGAAATGTGTGTACATGTGTCTGTAAGGCATGCTGCCTAGTAGTTAAAGTTAAAATTAGATGTTTGGTTCATTCAGTTGGCCCTGTTAGTGACTGCCAAGGGAGCAAGGGCACTGTTCCACAAAAAGGATCACATCCTATGAAAGATTTAAGCAGCTAAAATGGGATTGAGAGGGATTCAGGCGCCAATTCAGAAATTCCATTTTAATCCTGGGACAAAACTCAGTATGAGCTGTTCTGTGCTGCCTGAAGCTCAACACGATGCACTGGGCTGACCTGCCCCACTTCATAAGGCTCCTTCTCCAGCTCCATCCTAAACCTTGCTGGGAGCCAACCCCTAAGCAGAACAGGTCTTGAAGGCCCTAATCTGTGGTGTGTGATGAGAAAACTTGTAAAATCTGTGGATGGTATCAGCTGTCTGCTCCCCCCAACACTTTTGTAGTCTTTTTTTTTTAAAAGGCGGTGGATGACAAGCCCTTATTTTATGCAGTGGCCAGAAGAGTGAGCCAGGGCTTTGATGCCCTTCCCAGCTGGAGGAGATGCAAACCTGCAGTATCAGGGGGTGCTTTAACAACCCAGCTGGATGGCTGAGAGAGGACAGGGAAAAAGATTGGGGTTGAAACTGAGCTGCCCTGCAACTGCTGGAGAGGGAGGTGGTTTTGGGTAATGCTGCTTTTTTTCAGTAGTCTGCTTCTGCTTTGCGGTTTGCTTAGGCAGTCGTGGAGGAAAAAGAACCCAACACCCAAACCTGAAATAAATGGTGTGACAAACTGGCAGCAAAATTCAGGGCTTGTAGCTCTTGTAGCTGACTGTCCTAATCAGTAGCTCCCAGAGCTGTGCTCCTCTGTGTGCAGTAGATCATGCATGCTTCATTTGGACGGAAGAGGGCCTCCCAGCTTAACCTTTAGTGAGACATTTGGTGAACACTCCTGAGACATGGGGGTAGGAGCTGGAATGCATTCAGGCTGAGCAAAGTGGGCTTTCGCTGTCGAGGTGCGATTCAAGAGGTAGAATCATGAAGTCCTCTCGAGGCAGCCTAAGTGCTCTATTCCTTCACAGGCTCCTGTTAAGGTAAAGATTCAGAGCTGTGGATCCCGAAAGGAGGAAATATTTCCTTTGCAAGAGCAAAGCTCATCCCTTTCTCCCTGACTAGCCAAATATCTGAAGAAACTTTGGATATTTTGCTTTGAGAGTGAGGCACAGAAGATATCAGGCTTGCAAGGCCTAGCTTACAGCTACCCAAAATGTTTATCAGAATCTAATCCCTTTTAAGGCTGTACTAGCTTAATCAATGGGATTTAAATTTACCTGACCTTGGCCTCAGTTTGAGTCCATGTTACACTATTTCCACTGGAGGCTTTCTAAGAAAACCCAGACCTGTTGTCAAACTACGGATCACCGGAGCGGTGTGAGGACATTGTGTGCTTTACTACATGCCCAGCTTCTTCACGGCCAGATGAGTCAGGGGTGGTGTGAGAGCATCCAGCCCGGTTTGCTCACAGGCAGCCAAGGATCAGCTCTTCCAAAACAACGTGGCTGCAGCAGTGACGAACAGTGAAGGCCACAGGGTTCAGCACACTTAAATCCGTGCTCAAGCCTGCTCCTAATCTCTTGCTGCTGATCTATCCAAAAATCCAAGTAATCTGAGCTAAAACAGCACTGGCTCATTCTCGGTGAGTGGCGTCTGCTTCTGCAGTTGCTCCCTGTGCAGTGGGGCTGTTCTTGTGGCAATGTGTATTGTGGGCGTCAGTTGGAAAAATACGCCTTTTTTTTCTCATTCTGTTTTCATTCTGTGTGTCGGGGCAGAAGGCAAGGTGCTTATATCAGTGTTGCGCATCTTTGGACCGTCTCCACAGTTGCTTGCTGACAGGAGGAACTGAACGCTCCTTTTCACCACAACTGTATTCCAATGAACCTATGGGATATTCTAACATACAGTATAATTTTCCTGGCAAATCACTGCCATTTCATACTTAGAGGGTATTTATTTATTTCCCTCTGCTGGACATGTATATTTGTAATTATGCCTAGGCTGATGCTTTATTTTGGATGAGTTGTCTTGCACAGATTTATAGATTGAGACTAATTGAACTTCTTGGCTGTCATACACTTTTGGTAGGAAATATTGCACATGTTTATATGGAAAAGGATTTAAAGTTCTTATATTTATAAAGCAAGCATGAGCCTGCCAAGTTATGAAACTTTATTTGGAAATAAAGGTTCTACTTAAGTGTTCTTAAGACGGTAGTATAAACATTGGAAATATAAATGCCAAAGATACGATTGTCGCCAAAGAAGGAGATTTAAAATTAGATTCTTAATTCCAAATAAATATGCTGTTTTGACAGAACCTCTTCTCTTTGCCAGTAAGCTGGTGGGCATCTGTTATGTTTTCATTCCTTGACAGACCCAATAAATATCCTGGAAGTCCCCAGAATGTACATTTACTTGAAATCAAAGTAAATCCTTCCAAACAAACCTTCAGAGTTCAAGCATGAACCTTTTTCGGGGTTAAGAGCAGTGCATTTGGAGGAACTATTAAAAAGAGTCATCTTAGCCTTGCAAGTATTGTGGACTATAAATGTAGGTGCCGTGAGGGGTGAAGGACAGTGCAGGTGACCTCAGGGGACTGTTCAGGCAAGGCAGCAGTGATTGCATTGACTGATAGAAATGGGCATTTTTCCCTACTGGGTGCTGATGGAAAGGTGGGTAGAAGGCAGTAGAAATCCCTTTGTTTTTCCTTTTCCTTTTTCTTTTTTTTTTGTCCAGTAAATCTGTACTTATAAAATTCATTTATTCTGATTGATTACTTCTGTGCCTTTCGTCTGCACAGCCAGTTGCTATTTTTGCAGAGTTCCAGCTGAAGCAGATTAAAGGCCTGATTCTCCCATTGACACCACTGCAAAGCAAGAGTAGTTACTAGTCATTGGACTCATCTCAATGTTAGTCGTTCACAAAAGAATCCTTGTTTGAGACAGTTGTCCAGGTTTAACTTCAAGCATAAGTCTGAGCCCCGGTGCTCTCAGTGGAAGCAGTTCCTTAAACACATATTTATATATAGCCCTCAAAAGGGACATTAATTTAGTATTTGAGAAGTTGGGCCCCAAGGTACATGTGGAAACTACCCTTTGTTCATAAAGCATGAACAATTAATTGAAAATCTTTTTCATTACTTTTTATATGTGTGGGATTTTCAAACCAAATATTGAATATAATACTGTACAGCATAGGGGAGTCCCAAACGTGTAACATAAAAGAATAAATTGAACACAAAAAAAATTTGTTAAAATTAAAGAATGTAAAGATATAATAAACAAACCTACCTCATTTCCCCTCTCCCTCCCTTTTCTTTTTAACTGCCATTAGAGGCATGAGGTGCCAAGACATCATTTAACCCTATTCCTCAGAATTAGGGTTTTTTTCCAAATTTTCAAGTCATGCAACAGGGATGCAATCAGTTCCTTTGTGCCTACACAAAGCTCATCACTGCAGCCATAGAATGACCACGGAGTTGAGAACGTTGCAACACTTTCTTGAACGGCAAATTGCCACAAATAAGTATTTATACATCCTTGAAGCTGTTTTGTTGGATGCTTCTTCTGGCTGCATTACTTGCCGAGAGGCTGCCATGACCCAAGTCCGTAGCGTAGACTCTGAAAAAGCTAACATATATCATAAGAGGGGGGGAAGAAAGGTCATTCCCTCTTGAGCAAGCCATTTAACATAAGACAAACATCTTTCTTTTGACAGATGGAAATGTAATCTCCAGCTTTGTTGCACAGTTGGCTTTGAAAGCTCAAGAGAGCAGAGCTCCCCGTGCAGAGCTAGGCATGGGTTTGAGGCTGAATAGGTGTGCCTGTGCCACACAGTGCATTACTGTACATGATTTGTAATGTTCAGCAATATATTCATATGTGCATGGTTCTGTGATCCTAGGTATATAGGTGTCAGTGTTAGAGTAAACTTGCCAGCCTGAAAGAAATTCACACAAGAGATCTGTCTATTCATTGATTGAAATCAGGGAAGGAGACAGATTCTAAAACATAAAGAATTCCTTATTTTCCTCATTACTTCTAGGAGTAAAAGAAATCATTTGTCTGAGAAGAAACTGGGGAAAGCAAGCCAAGAGAGTACAAAGTTTTATCCAATTTTAAAATCCTTATAGTATAAAGATTAGTTCAAAGCAATCAGGGAAAGAGATGAGATGAGAACTCTTAGCCTGCTTGCTCTTGGTCCAATGTAACTTTGCTAAAGCAGGGAATGAATGGGTTAAGTAATTAAAGATACTGTCATAATTCCTATGCACAGGAAAGAAAATATAAGTTCACATGGAAAAATTTGAAAGGGTTTAGGAAAAAAGTAAAATATATATATATATACATTTGATGTCTGGAAATCTGCCCCACAGTGAGAGAATTTAAGAACCTCACCCAAGAGAAGGTTAAGACATGAATTGATCCCAGTTTCTCCCAGGCTCCTTAATTTAGCAGACAATAGCGTAGTGAGAGCCAGTACCCAAGAAATAAAGCAAAAAAATTCTTCATAGAAACAAATCACTTTAAAGTGGGAAAGTTTCTGCTTGTTGGTATAAGGGAGGCAATAGAATACATCTTTTGAAGTCTTACAATAAAGATCATATTTAATTCTAAAAATATATGTTTCTTACCCAGATGTTATGTGATTGATAAAAGAATTGTCAGATGAAGTATCATATCTTGTGCTATACAGAAGGAAAAACTAGTTCATCATAAGGTGCTTTCTAGTCTTAAAATCCATTCAGCATTCAGGTATTCTTAACGTTTGAATGTCTTAATTTACAGACTTAACAGTTTTATTCATGGTTTTATACAATATTTTTAGTAAGCATAAAATAAAACCAAAATAATCCCTTGCATAAATACAATCATACAGAATTCCGTGCCTTTTCTACTGTTAGATCCAGAACTCCTGGGCCATTTCAAGATCTCTGCTGCTGCCACCACAGTGTGGGTATCAATATTAACCTACTGTCCTTCATCTGTAATGTTTACCAAAGGAGCTGTGAAACACGTATTTTTCCAGGGTGCTACACAGTTAATAAATAGTCCTTAGAAAAATATTAGCTGTCAGCATCCCTGGAGTTCATGCCTGGATTTAGGTGGGAAGACAGCAAAGATACCAGTAAGTGTAGCAAACCACAAGAATTTAATACTGTCAGTCTGGGTGTTTGGACTTCAGGGTTTAGATTTAGATCTGCTTTTTTTGCAGTCTCTCTGTGAAATGAAGGCAGTGATCTGTGTTTGCTTTCCCTGGGCAGGGAAGGTAAGAATTTATTCAATACTAAAGACTTTAAAGGATACAGCTGTATTTTAACAGAGGAGAAGAGATAAGGGAAGATATAAGGCATGACCTCCTAGCTTGAACCAGCATGAAGTGGGAGGGAGAGAAAAAAGCGTTCACCTAATGATGTGGGAGAGGAGCTGCTGTTTGTGGTCCCAGTTACATCAGTTGATTTGTCTCATACTAGCTACTAGTAATGGCATGTGAGAAAGAGGACAGGAAATCCTAATGGCTCTTAGCTCCTTCTAAATCTATGTCTGCTTTCTTAAGGGTACAGAGAGAAGTTGTGTTGACTCATCTACCTGGTTTATATCAGTGGAATTATATGCAGCACCGTAGGGACACTTTGCAGTTCAAAGCTTTTTCTTTCTGTGCTTGTGGTCCCTCTTCCTGCCTGCCTTCCTAGCGTGCTACCATTGCACATTATGCCAGTTCATCAACATAGCTATTTTCATGGATGTAGAGTTATTTTTAATTAATGTACATGGGCAGCCTGTTCAACATGCCATAACTGTATATATTTTTGGAAGGACACATGTTGCAGTTTATGGCAGGATTAAAACTGGATTTCAGAAAGGATCTCTGGGAAAAAACCACCTTCTACTGATTAGAAAGAAAAATTACAGTGATGTGGAAATCATTAAAATAACCTGCTGTGACTCAGTGTTTAAAGGACATAAAAGATACCTTACAGCAAATCAAACATAATGCAAGGGGAAAAAAACCAACCCAAATTGCCAATTCTGTATGTGCTCAGGGCTCGTTTGAGGGAAGAATTTTGAGAATGTTCTGCAGAGCTTATTATTAGTTCCCTGGCAGAAGTAGATGTGTCTATCCTGTGTCTTCGATGTTTCTTTGACTACTTTGTAGAGAGATTGCAAGAGAGACCTTGGTGCAGCCCTGTGGACTTTTTGCTCCAAATCAAAGCTGCTTCTTTCTGAAGCAGAACAACATTTCCACAGCCAAACAAATCTCTCCAGACATGCAGCTTTCTGCTGAAAATCTACCTACTGATTCATCCCACCCAGTTCACTCTTTTCCTTCAGAACATTGAATCACATTTTCATAACTGTATAATTAGAGGGGAAAAAAAGGCCTTCCGGAACAAGCTTCCCAAGTTCACCCAGAGTTCCTCAGGCTGACAATATTAAATTAGGGTGAATTTAGCATCTTCGCTACAATCAAATTATGTTTTACCAAAACCAATTTTTTTTCTTTTTCCCTTGGAGATTGTGAGTCTGTCTGCCTAGCCCTTGTACGAGTTCTCAAAATATTCTTCAAAATTTGTCTCCAGATGCATGTACAACAACCTTGTGCAACTTGTTGGAGGTTTATATTTGAGCTAAAGATGACACTTTGATACAGGAAGGGAAAGCTAGCTAGAATCATTCTAGGCAGAAAGACTATGCAGTAATATCTACAATGATACGGTAGTCTAATACCAGTCTGCTTTTAGGTATTTCTAAGCTTTTAATTATAAAAGGCTTCTTTTAGCTCCTTAACCTGCCTGGGACTGGGACCTGAAAGGATTAAAAGTGGCTTATACCATTATACTCTCTTTTCTCTCTATCTTCAAAATTGCACTCTCAAGGAAAATTTTGGTATAAATATAATTATTTGTGATTATGGCTAACTGCATATGAATTTCCTACTGAATCTGACCTGCTCCACTGTCCTTCTTACCTCTCCAGACCATCTGAAGGGAAATTCATATGTGCTAATGCAGCAAATATATACTGAAGATTACGCGACACAAAGATTTAAAACACATTATATGCACTTTTCTCCACAGTTTGCAATAAGAACTGTTGATTGTTGTAAATTCAGAACATGTGTGTATGTCTGGGTGTATGTCTCATAGGCTGAGGTTCTATGAAATGCCAAGCATAGCCTAAAATACAGCCTAAAATATTAAAACATACATTAAGGACTTACCAGCTAAGTCTTACGCACAAAGTTCAATAAGTAACCCCCTTCAGGAAGAGTGTTTCTTGACCTAGTGAATAACAGCTGAATATCTCTGAGAGAATCTGAGCCAGCATCTGCTTTTACAGCAGGATGAATCAGAAATAACTACGTCAAGGACAATACATGCTTTATCTTCTTTAGATTAAAATGAATTTTGGTGTCCATCCTTCAAGCTATTGGTGCAGATATGTTGGCTGGTCACATTCTGAAAACTTTTGGTTTTCGTACAGTTGGATAAGTGGAATGAGTGTCCTTTCAACTGTACCAGTAATGAAAACGTACAGAAAATATTTCCATTACAGTTGAACTTTGTATGCAGTTTTGGAACAAAACTTCATTAAACAAAGTGAAACATTTCCTAGAATTCCCCTACCACATCCATATATTATGGTAATTTACTTTGAATTTAAGAATTTTGATTCTCTTTGGATGTTTTGCTTTGTAGGAGCAGTTGTTTTCGTCACATTGGTTCCCAAGTCTTTTGAATTTCAGCATTACATTTTCAAGGCTTTTATGAATGCAGGGACCAGATAGTTTTCTGCATTTTACAGGCTTGGCAGCAAAAGAAGAAAAAAATAACCCCACCAAACAATTTAATCTTTTGTTCTCTGGGATTCAGATCTCTTTTCTCTCCTTCCAGCACCCCCTGAAAAGCAGCAAAAGTGGTGTGGTTGTATTTGACAGGTTACAGTAAGGCTTCAAACATTGTGAGCTTAGAGAATATATCCACCTTTCCTTTCCAAAGCATGAGAAAGTGGCTGTTGCACTGGACTACTATGTTGGATATAGAAGAATCACCCATTCCCCTGCTCCATCCCATACTATTACTACCATGCTGGGAAATTAAGTGTTTGTGATAAGTAAATGGATAGAGTTGTGGTGTGTTATTTCATGTCATTCCGAAGCAGATTCTGAACTGTGATTACAAACCACTCTCTAGGATCCGAAGCTACTATTCCGTGTCTTGAAGTGTCCTGAAGTGTCACAAGATACCTCTGTAAAAACCATGATTTTACAATTGTACAGAGCTAATGAACCTCAGCCAGGTCGTTCTAAGGTGGATTTTTGAGCCATTTTTTTATTTTTCTCTTGCTTTTCTTTTATAAGGCCCTTTGATACTCTGTGTACGGATGCAGTAAAGAAGGGCATCTTGCAGGGAATCTTGCAGAACCATTTCCTCTGCTTCTATGTCCAGTATTGATTTCTTCAACTCTGCAGCCCATTTAGGTGCTAGTCCTGCCATTGACAGGTTGTGTCCAGAGCTGCAGCAAAAGTGCTTCTAGAAGGGGCAGAAGCTGAGGACAGATTTATCCCATGTTTCCCATTGCTGAGGAAGACAAGCATCAAGCTGAAGGGGCAATGGCACCTATAAAGAGCCCAAAGAAGCTGGAATGTAGTAGAGGAGACAGTCTAAAGGCTGGTAGGGTCTGGGAAAGGGAGCACTTTCCTTGAGCAGAAATGTCGTAACGTCTATTTCTTTTTCTATGACAGTATCTATATTCTTTATGAACTGGAACAGTCTCATTAGTAATTACTAATGTACGTAATACATATTAGTATATCAGGGGCTTACAGAGGATTCAAAAGCCCTTTGAGACAATAGATAAGTAAAAAGAAGCCTTATAAGGTGAACCAGTTTTTAACTCACAAGCTTAATTTTCATGACGTTTAAGTAAGCACCTTAAATCACAGTGAAGATGTTTCCTATGTTGTAATTAGATGGGAAACTCCCTTATAGACTTAGAAAATCCTAAAATAATTGAATTAAAGATTATTTTATACCATATAGATTCACGAAACAACTTAATATAATTTCTAGAGGTTTTTATAGCATGGCTTGAATAATAATAAGATTCTATTCACACTTGTCTGGGAACATGGGTATAAATAACCAGTCATCAATAACGCTCACATCTCAAACTCATGTTGAAGTGCTGGGCTTTACAACGCAGTCATAGACTCACTATGTAACATATGAGTGATTTTACCTGAATATCTTATCTAAATATTATGCTGGATGTGTTCTGTTACAGATTACATCTTCCATTTTTCATGGCTATATGAGCCAGTAGGTCCTACAGTAATGTTTGGGGTCAGTTAAAGCTGCTGCCTTAACATACACACTGCTTTAGAATCATAGAATTGTTTTGGTTGGAAGAGATCCTTAAGACTTTAAGATCATCAAGTCCAGCCGTTAACTTAGCACTCCCAAATTAGCACTAAGCCATGTCCCTCTAAACCCATGTCCCCTAACACTAAACTTGTCCCTTTAACAGACCCCAAACTCTGTTGTGGGTGTGCAGAATTGCCAGCATGTTCTGACCTTGACCATACTTCTGTTCAGCCTTCATTTTTCTCCTTTCTGAGCCTGCTTCATCCCTTTAGGAACCTTTCAATGTGTTGTGCAAAAATACAAGCATGACAGTTCAGCTTTGCAAGATCTTTCTAACAAGAAAAAAAAAAACACCACCACACAAAACCCACAAAAAGATCTCTCTAAAATATCTGGTTTAGATTTCATTTTATTTGTCATCTTTTATGAACAAATTACGAAATATACTTAATTCACAAATTGGAAATATTTACAATTTCTTTACAACAAGGCATTGTTGAGGTTTTGATTTATGGCGTTCTTAGAGCATTCTGTCTTTCAAAACAAAGACGACGTCGGTGTTGGTTTCAGCACACTGTTCATTTACACTCTGAATGTGAAATGGGAGCTGTTTGGAAGGGTAATTTGCTCTCTCTTTTGATACGATCTACTGGGAAAACTGAGGCTGGATGCATTCACAATGTGGGGAGGGGGACTGTGCAGATGCGTTGCTGGTACCATGCCACATGATCTGAAGCCATCATATTACACCAGATGCTGCTAAGTGGGGAGGAGAAAAAGATTCCCCTGAGCCATCCTTCGTCTACCCTCTTTTCTTCTTTTTAGGAATCCTGCGACCAGGCTAAATGTGGTCCAGTTTAGTTATTATTTTTTTTCTAGTTTTTGAGTCTTCATGAGAAGAGTCTTGAGAAGTCTATTTCAAATACTATCACAATTCTGAAAAGTTA